>APFE031035652.1:0-18135 GCA_000404065.3 Pinus taeda | reverse complement strand
TATTATTTCCAACACACTCTCCCTCAATAGTAACTCGATATGAACCTAAAAATGTTCAATCATTCAATAGATTGACTATTGCAACAAGAATCATCATTTTGTTGGGAGAATAATATGCAAGCATTGTAGGCAATGGAGGATTCAAGAATCTTCACTCATGAGAGTGTATTAGTACAAAACTCATAGATAGCAAGCACAAAATGGATGAAGGGTATTTTCACGCCATTATCATTAACATGAAAACTTTTACAAATTGTCATGACTATACAATGATTGGCCAATTTAATCTCTCTCAAGAACCCTTCCTGGAGATTCTTCCCTTATTATACTTTCACCTAAATACCCCCTTTAAACTAATCTTCCATACCCTTTAACTACTCAAAATATATCTATTACAACATGGAGTCTATAACTAATATCCCACTCATAGTTTTGCATATGTCCTCATCTCTATAAATTACATAACACTTTAGCCTAATTACTTGTCTCTATTATAATGTGCCACATGGATAACAAAGACAACTTTCATAAAAAACTTATATTTTCTTATAGAACTAGGACACTTATATTCACATGAAAAATTCATTATCCAAATTTATAGAAATCTTAATTGAGGAAAACCACTCCCATTAAGAAATTCCAATACCTCTTAGGTTTAGGAAACATATGATTGACTTGGGTAGATGCTCATGCACCAATACATATATGTGAAGTGAATCATTTCAATTATTTTTCTAAGCATTCTTCTAATAATGGATTAATTTAATCTACAATGAATAGTTGTGGAGATTTCTCTAGACATACATGTCATGTCCATATCTATGGAAATTAATATCTACGATGGGTATTTTCATTTATGCATAGATCTTGCAAGGAATATCTATGCGATTAAATTTTAGATATATTGGATATTTAAGGTACTATGAACATTTATCTAGTCAATTATATACTATGTCATAAACAATTACACGACTCATAACTCTCTAACAATATACATGCAAGAACTCTATGGAAATATACTCCATGACAATAACAATTGACCACTCTTAATATAAGTGCATAAGTTCCTTTTATTTTATTTTACTAACTTATTTATATATTATAAGAAATTCAACATATATGCCAAGATGTCCAAATACAAAGGTGAGGCTAAGCAAAGTCAGTCTAGAAAATCTTTATGATCATATTCTTTCCTTGGAAAAAAGGAGATAATAAAGAGAAGTGAAACATAAAATACAATTAGCCACAATTCTCAATAACAAGTCCAAATTGTCAGACAATAAAATATTAGGGTATGAAATTCATTTGGAGAAAGTCAATGCCAGGCTACAAGAAATGGAAAATTAGACACTGTTTATGGTTGGAAAAAAATGCACCTTAATAAATGATATTGAAGAGTTAAAAGAAAAACTAAATAACTACTTAGACTTAAGCATCATGGAAAAAAAATTAGAAATAAAACCCATGAAAGAGATATTGGATAAATTGATTGAGTTGGATCACGAGCATAAGAAAATAGATTTGAGTCGTATAATTGTTGATGTACAAGAGCAAGAAAATGAAGAGACACCATTAATAGTAAATATACAACTAAAAAATAAGTTGCAAATTGAACAACTTACCTCATAGAAGTAAGAAGACTTTGAAACATGCTCGAGCATAAAGATAGAGTGTGCCTTGTTACGGTAAGTTGTAGTGACCATAAATTTGACATAGTAAATATTCAAGATCTAATAGTAAATTAGGGAAGGAAATCCAAAAGGAAGGCAAATGGACAACCATTAGAAATAATAAAATTATTATTAATGATAGAAACCAAAATGAGAGTAATAAATAGGAATTTGGAACACATTGGAGCACTTTGTAGAACTTTCATGTATTTCCGTGATGTATACTTCTTGTGTAGAGTTAGATCCCATGTGAAATTGATATTAATTTTATAGTCAAAAATTGGGAACATGAAGAGTCTAAGGTCCCCCACATATATATATTTGTTTTATGGTAAATGTGTAATAATAAATCGACATGTAAAGGAATTGAAGGAATGTCTTGTTATATATAAAAAAAATATCTTCATGCTCAAAATTATATAATAGATACTACCAGTTATAACATTTGGATCGGAATATTCAACTTTTTATTTCACAGCTATCAAATATATCTTTTAAAACAAAAATAATCTAGATAAAAAGTTCCCTTATAATATATTTAAGAAATATATTTGTAGTCTAAGGAATGAATATATTTTCCTCTTGTTAGGATAATTTAATGTTAGAACCTCAACTAGCCAAGCTATTTTTCTTAACAATGATTATGTTAGCATCCTATAATCTAGGAATAAAAGTATGTTTGCCTCTTACTATTCATCTAAGAGGTCTGCAGGCATTGCGAAAACCACTTCAAGAGTTCTAAACCATCACACAGACATTTCAAGCCTACCCATTTGATCAATTTTTCCAGAGGAGGTGTAGAAACATACAGAGCATGGATGGCTACTTGGTCTTACTATGAATTTTCTACGAAATTGACTATTTTTTTCATCATTTTCAAAATATGTTTCCGAAAAAATGGAGCTAAGTTTTAGAAAATGAAGGAGGTTTTTGTCAAACAAAAGCCAAATAAAAAAAACCTCCTTTAGTTTTTACACAAGTGTCATATATTGGAGGAGTCAAATGAATATTTATAGTCTATTTATGAGGTTTTGGCATTTCCTGTTATAGTTATGATGTTTGGGTTCATATTGTGAGGAGCTTGAGAGGAATATTTGTAAACTAAGAGAGGTTTATCTCAAGGATACTCTCATGTAAAAAAATATGTTAGTTGTGAAACAACTATCTCTATTAACGATAAATGAGCTCTTCGTTGAACGCTATTTTTCGATCAATTGAGTGCCCTCTTGTTTTGTAGAGTCTTTCTGAATGGTGTAGGAAAACAAACCACTTTACATTGTGGATGAAAAACAAGCTTAACAGCGAAAAGGCTGTAAAACAATGTCGATGTGTAGCAAATGATAGAAGCAAAATGTGCCAAGTCCGCATCTATGGAACATAAATAGTTAAAGAGAAAAATGGAATAACAAAATAAGTGCAAATAACTCCAATAATCCAATGGAAATGAGATATAAAGAATATGTGTTACTTATGACACCTGTGAAGGGCATATCTAATGTTACGAGGCCCCCTATGTGGGATTGGTTCTTGCCTATGCTCAATGTCTTTGGGTTTGTACAGTCTCTCTATTCTCTACAATGTGTAAACCAAGGAAACATAATGTCTGAGCTCAATAGAAATTCAAAATAAAAAGACAAATGGTAGATGACAGTGATAATAATCAGAGCTGCAAGAGTGAGTGCAATAATGAAATTGATCAAATGTGAAGAATGGATCTAAAACCCTCCAATTTATAACAAAATATTACGTTATTATTGAATAATGGAAAATAATCAAATATTATTAACCAAATTCTAGAATTAACCATTTCAAATATTTTATTATATTTGGATGGAGGGAAAAAATATTTATATTGGTTAAATACTTTTATTTAGAAATAATAAATAAATAAATGATTTATTTATCATCTCAAGGAATGTGGTTAAGGAATAATAAACAAATAATGATTTATTTAAGTATTCCTAGGGGGTTTAGTTAAACTTGACGAGGAATAATGACTAGATAATGATTAGTTAATTATTCCTAGAGAAAAATAACATAAATAATGATTTATCTATTTATTTCTCATGACTCGGTCAAATATGACCAGGAACATTATTAAAAAATGGTTTAATTAAATATTCCTAGAAGATAATTAAATAAATAATGATTTATTTAATTATTCTTCATGGGTTTAACTGGAAATAACTTAGTAAATTTAGTTTATTACGTACTTATAATGAAAGCAATTTTACTATTATAAACATAGCCCTACATGGTGTCCTTCTATCCATCTAGTAAGTTATGGCTAGATGATAATTTTTTGTTGATAACACCTTTGCTTCAGAACTGTTGTGCAAACATATCACTCAATATTATTTTGAGAATTTTCAAATTTTGGTGCTTCTAGAAGTCATTTTGGTTATTGGATAAATGTAGATAATTTTAAAGTCATGTGGTTTTAATTTCAAATTCGTTTGTCAATAATTTCCAACTTGGTTGATCTTTCTAGAGTGTATTAGTCTTGATATAACAACTTATGTTTTTTATGCATAGCAAGTAAAGATGCATTGCATCTCGACCATTCAACTTTTATGAAGTGAATTCGACCACCTAGACTGGTAATTCGAATTCCTATTTGTACATAATGATCTAAAGACATGGAAAATGGTTCTGGTTGGTCAGATTGGAGAGGAAAGAACATTATGCATATTGTATTTTTTGTTGAATTTTAATGGAATTGGTGGATCATAAGTACCTAGTTAAATCTCTTTAGATATTCATGTGATTTATCTCTTTTAAGTGATTCTTTCCTATTTTTTCTATGTTATATTTATTCCTATGATGTTTAAAAAAAAAACGTGTTTCAAAATTCATGTATTTAATGTTGCTCTGCTACAGTGACTTAGACATTCCATATGTTTTTTCTACCATAAACATTTTAAGGCTCATCCATTATTTGATGCCTTGAGATGGTTATCTACTTTATTTATTCTTCTCATATCTTCAACTATTGATTTGATTAAGGAAGTGTTTCTGTCTTGACTCTGACAACTTTTCCCAATTCACCGAGGGTCGACCACGTCATTGATGTATAATTTTTACTAACTCCATGCTCAATGTATTTCTCTCTACACCGCCGTGACCACGCCTATAAAAAATTTTGTTTGCCAAAGATCTAGCCATTTTTGAAACCAATCATTAGTGCTTGAGTTAAAAGAGAGAGCCATCTCTAGGATTGGAAGGGCTAGTTTCCAATTCTGCAAGCGTTTTGTGGTTACCTCTAGGTTTCCTTCCTACAACCAAAGGAAATTACAATGTGCTAACAAATTCCAACCCTAATATTACTTGGCTAGATAAGGACCTTATTTTAGCTACTAAGTACAATTTTTTTTTTGAAAACGCAGTGAAGAATTAATTTTCTACTAGGTTAGTCAATATTTATAGTTCTCAAGACCATATAATATGCAATGGAAAAATCGAGTGGAAAAAATCCAACGAGATGACTCATACTCATGGACTTGGTAGTAGTGTCATGGATTATGTGGTACCTAATTCCTTGTTTCCAACCAAAATGTATGTTTTGAGTTCCTAAATGGAAATGTTTTTATCTTTGATCAAAGACCTTTGACCTTAATTCTAAACATTTCCATGAACAAAATACACATGGAAGATAATTGTGAGAATCAAAGTCACTTGTTTTTTAACAAAAGTAAAATGAAACTCTTCTTAAATTATTTAGATAGGGATTTAAAAATCTTCACTTATAAGGATAACATCAAGAGTGCCTATCATAATTTTACTATAATCCTCTCCCCTTCCATTAGTGGGTTCTTTACTCAGGTGTCTTATAAAAAAATGATAGGACTACGAACCCTTGCCATCATAATGATTCTAAAATTGATAGAAAAGTGATTCTGGATAATTTTAATGATTCTTAAATCCTAAGGAGATAAATATGTGCACATATATGATGAAAGGGAACAAAAGGTGATATATAAATAAAATGTAAGAGAAATTTGTTGCACCTATCTATATCTAGTCCTAGAAATTTTAGAGAAAATTTTTAATTTGTAAAAATAAATAAAATAATCTAAATCCTTTGATGAATTAAAATTAATTCCTTATAAACATTTATTAATCCACTAATGCCATGGACACCATTTTGAATACCCATATATAGGACGATATCTTCTGTTTGGGAGATGTTGGATTTGAGGAGCTCACAAATGGGAAATATGAGGATATTGACATCTACCAAGCTAAATTTTTTAAAATGTAAGGGCCTATCCTCATCCCTCACATATATAAGGTTTTTTATTTAGTAGTGAAATAATTCCTTGGACATAGAGCCTCATTCTGCCAATCATTAAAAGTGGAGATAAAGTATTCCCTCTAATTATAGGATCATTGTGATTGGATGTACTTTAGCCAAGTTGTATGGAATCATTTTGGAAATGAAGATTAACTTATGGATATAAAGCCATGGTTATAGAGATAAAATATAGGATGAATATAGGAGATGTAATTCAATTATTGATGACCTTGTTATTCTCAATATCATTGCAAATAATTGTCAAAATAATAAACTATATACTTTATGTTATTTCTTTGACTTTACGAAATGTTTTGATATAATTCCTAATACAAATTTATGTTAGAGTTTGAATGAGATAATGGTTACTCTCAAGTTGAGGATCACACTTCCATGAGATAATTTCATTGTCATGTTTAAGATCATTGAGTGTTGGTGAGAAGAAATTAAATGCAATAACAAAATTAAGCAAGGGTCTTCCTTATCGCGTACCATTTTTTATATACACATTGATATGTTAGAAGAGTTTTTAGAAGATGCAGGTTGTGTTGACCAGGAAATCACCATTATAATCATAACTTTTCTACCTTGTATTGATAATATTGTTCTCTTAGGAAAGGGCCATTGCAATGTTAGCAAGAGTCTAATAATCTTTTAATAATTCTTTCCCAAGGTGGGTATGATGATTAATAATGAGAAAAATAAAGTCATGTTAATTCAATATGAAAAGATCGCACATGATACTTACATATATGAAAAGAACTACTTGGAGGAAATTACTTCATATAAGTATCTCATAATTGATATCCATCACAAACTCAATTGAAATAATAACATTGTGAGAAGGATAAATTGAGGGTCAAAATATTATTGTGGGCATGAAAATAATCCTAAGTTAGCAAATATTTGGATATGGGATAAAAAGAAACTCATTTCTTAGGCTCTCGTCACTCCTATTATTTTATATGGATGTCAATTTTTTGGTTGGAGTATCTCTAGAGATTCATGGAGGAAGATAGTAAATATATAAAGCTAGTATATAACCTACAATATCAAGATTAAAATAAATATTCCCTATCCTATCCTCCTTATTGAAGCAAGTATTCTCCCCATTTGAGAGCATGATGATGGATATGTATGTTATGTATAAGGAGAAATTAAAGATGGCTTCCTAAAATTTCTTTTGCATCTAGAAGAAACTATTACCTTTCTCTCAAAGTGGGGATGACATAAGGATGCCTAGTTTGGGCTCGACCATTGGGGGATAAAGGAGGATATGATTTTCCAGAATAAGGATCAAATTAAAGGTTTAGAACTTCAAATTTTAAGCATAAATGTGGAACGATAAAGTGCTAGAGAGAGAAACGAAACTAAGATGTTTTAAGGATGTGATAAATCCCAATCTAGAAGATAAAAATCATCTTTATGTCTTTACTAATGTGAAGTAGAAAATAAACATTGCTAAGATAAAATCAAATACTCATTAGCTTCATAGTGAGATTGGGTGTTAGTGAGTTCCCCAAATACCATGATATGAATGACTTTGTGATGCAGGAGCATCCACCTAAGGGCATCATGACCGGGTGTTGGTCTCAACCAAGAAGGACAGGTTTAAATATTTTTAATTTCATTTAAGTTTAGTGAATAAAACAGTGTCTAGGAACTAGTTTGTTTTATTATTATTAGTTAAGGAATATTAGGAACAATATAGTTAGGATAGTGTCATAACTGTTACATTGTTTTGTCCTTTTCTTAGTCCATCTTACAGATGTCTGTTCATAAACAAATGTATAATACTGTAACTCCTACAGTACAAGAAAACCCAGCATGATTATCGACTATGTAACTACAAAGAGTAATTGTATGGTAACCAAGAAAAGTTTGAGTCACTATTTAAACACAATATAGAAATCAATATAAGACAATCATGGAGGGGTTCAGAACATGAGAAGAGAAATATAATACAACGAGTAATTTCTTTCATCCAAAATATTTGAGTCCATACGTAACAGCTTGTTGTAACATTTATTTACTTTTTCCTTAATCATTGAGTAAGAAAAACTAAGAAAATAATGTGTGTTCCTACCTATTACATATTATTTCCTTCCTAAAGAACAAAAATCGAACAGAGAAATTGGACAAGCATTCCCAGCATGAAGACTCGCAGTAACATATAGAATTCCACGAATGAAAGCCAATTACATTACGGCCAGTTTGAAAAAGAATGAGAATGCAAATGCTAAGCAATGACCCCAGGCCAGAGGTAAACAAAATGTAACCAAAAATTCCTATTAATTCCTTTTCATTACCAACAAAAAATATTTGTATACATTTCACAGCCCTGGGATACCCATTCAAATGGCAGAAAGAATATTACGAACCAACAGAACCCTAACGGTGAGGGTTTGGTTGACCACTGTCCGAAAGGTGGTTTATAGTTACAAATTTCCATAATACAAACAAGTGTTTTCATCCAAGACTGAACGAGGTCACATAACGACAACAAGGAAAATCGAGTGGAAGAGAACTGGAACTCTACCTAGCAAACTAACAGAGACCGCCTAACAAAAACAAATCGAAAACAGTAGCAGAGAACAAGCCTACCGGAGCAAAGCCCGTAGCAATTTTATCGATCACTCCTGTGAACAAATCCCCACCTACACAAGCAAACCAAGGTAGCACTGTTAGCCATATGCAAACAGAGTAAAGGCAAGAAATGACTTAAGAAGGAGAAACTGATTGCATAGTTAATAAAATTTCTTTACCTCAAGAGTAGTCATGTCGTAAGAGTGAAGCCCCACTGAGCCACAACCAATGGTGAACCCCTGAGTCCAAGGAGCAAACCTCATTAGAACCGGAGGAAAACTAAGAGGGTAAGCAAATCATGGAGGAACAACTTACCTAAATAGAGCTATGAAATTGAGGAGGAGGCCACCGCGACTGTGACTTGTAGAACGTAGCACAGGTACCCATTAACCAAAGTTAATTACCAGAAGAACTACAATGAAATGAAAATGGTGGAGATGGGACAATTAAAGTAACCAAGCAGACGGGAAAAACTGAAACCCTCTTACACATACAAGAAGAACCTCCACATTGTGCCCAAGAAAATGACTAACAAAGTCACCAAAATGAGTGAAGGTGTCACAACAACAAATAACATAACCCATAGCTAGGCGCACACATAGCCTATTGCCAAACTCCATACATTCATAACACAAACCCTCATTACCATTCCAAACCCTCAGCAGAGTGAAAAATACAAGTGCAAAATGATGAAATGACAAATAATGTAGGGTTTTGGCGTAAACCAAAAGCGGGAAATAGTAACTGAGGCAAGTACCGCTAACACAGCATCATTAAAGTCCAACGCAAATGCCATCTAATGAATATTCAACAATCCCATGATTAGCGCCTAATCTCCAATATTAAGACCCAAATCATTTACTAATCATTCAATTGTTGATTAGAGCACTATTATTTCATTGTTAAATATTATAGTGTGGAATTACAGGTTGGTCCCATCATAGTGGTATCAGAGCAAGATTTAGAGTTTTTTCGAGTGATGGAAGTTGGAAGATGAGGACATGGAAGAGGTGCTCAGAGAGTAGTGGATGAAGGATTGTGGGAGGAAATCAGGATCCTTACTGCCCGTTTGGAGGCAGTTGAAGCAGGAAGGAGAAGGGATCCTGAGGTAGGAGATGACAAAGATGAAGAAACTGTAGTGACAACAGATGGATCGGATGAAGAAGGACTAGAAATGAGATTGTTGAGGTAGGTCCTATTGGCGAGTATCAAGCCTAAACTAGAAATCCCAAATTATGACGGTAGCTTGTCCACAGAGGTTCTGTTGGACTGGATTAGCAAACTTGACAAATATTTTGAGTGTGAAGAGGTCAGTGAAGATCGAAAAGTTAGGTTTGCAGAAACCAAGTTGAAGGGACACGTAGCCCTGTGGTGGGACAGTGTCCAAGCAGAGAGAAGAAGGATGAGCAAACTTCCAATAAAGAAATGGCCTAGGATGGTGGCCAAGTTGAAAGGTAGATTTTTGCCCAAGGATTACGAGATTGCACTGCATCAGCAAGTGTAGAATTCGAAGCAAAAAGGGATGACAATAATAGAGTACATTGAACAATTCTACTGGGCAAATTTAAGAGCTCGTTATACAGAGGACACCCCGGAGAAAACATCAAGGTACTTAAATGGTTTGAGATTAGAAATATTAGATGAAATCAACATTATTTCCCCGAAAAACATAGAAGAAGCATACCAGAGTGCTACAAAGGTAGAGGAGAAGATCACCAAAAGACAAAATGCTAGGAGAGGATGGGTAACCGACAGAAGAAGAGGATAGTCTTATGGCAGAGGGCGAACTGCTAGCAATAGTGAAGAAGGTAGCAATTCCAAAACTTCTAGGACAGCAGAAAAAGGTGACAGCAGGAAAGGTGGCAGGCATATGAGTGAGGAAGAGGAAATGGCTGAGGTGGAGGAGCTAACTATCAGTGCTACAGGTGCCACAACTGCGGGCACAGATCTTTTGAGTGTCCTAAGGTGGAACGAACTAGACAGAGAGGTGCATATGTCGCATAGCCAGAGGAAGCAGAGGCACCTCCCCAAGAAGAAGAAAATGTACCAGAAATGGGGGAAGCCTTAGTTTTGAACAAAGTGTTGCTAAAACCAACCAAAGAAACAGCTGAACAAACTCAAAGGAAAGCATTGTTTCAGAGAGTTTGTAAGTCACATGGAAATGTTGTAAGTTGATTATCGATAGTGGGAGCACAGATAATCTGGTTGCCACGGAAATGGTAGAGAAGTTGGGGCTGAAGCGATTGAAACTTCTCACTCCTTACAAAGTATCATGCCTCCGAAAAGGCCATCAACTATTGGTGGATGAGAAATGGGAAGGTGAGTTCCATATTGGCAGATATAAGGATAAGGTTATTTTTGATATAATGTCGATGGATGTATGTCATTTAATGCTAGGGAGGCCATGGTAGTATGATAGGAAGGTAGTACATGACGGGAAGCCAAACTGTTATAAGTTTGTCAAAGATGGGATCAAGCACATGCTTCTGCCCATCAAGGAAGAAGAGACAACGGAAACAAGTGGGATGAGAGTGTTACTAATGGGTGGAAAATAATTTTTGAAGCAGATTGAAGACGGTGAAGTAAGTTATGCTATTGTAAGAAGAGTGAAGATGGTGCTACTACACACATAGGTGTCAGATTTTCCTACAGAAATTTAGCAGATGTTGCAGGAATTCAGTGATACAGTAGTGCATGACTTACGAGATAAATTGCCTCCCAAGAGAAGTATAAATCACCATATTGACTTCATACCTGAAGCAAGTCTACCGAATAAGGAAGCGTATCGAATGAGCCCCAAAGACAATGATGAGATCAGAAAACAAGTGCACGAATTTCTAGATAAAGGGCTGATAAGGGAGAGTTTGAGCCCCTACATAGTACCAACAGTTCTCACTCCCAAGAAAGGAGGGGAATGGTGAATGTGCATAGATTCGAGGGCCATCAACAAGGTTACCATCAGGTACAGATTTCCACTGCCACGGATGGACAACATAATGGACTGCCTAAGCGAGAAAGCATATTTTTCAATGATTGATTTAAGGAGTGGGTATCATTAGATTCGAATTCGAGAAGGGGATGAGTGGAAGACATCATTCAAAACCAATTAAGGATTGTATGAGTGGCTGGTAATTCCATTCAGACTAAGTAATTCACCCAATACCTTTATGCGACTGATGAATGAAGTGCTGAAAGAATTCATTGGAAAGTTTGTAATTATGTACTTGGATGATATATTAATTTTGAGCAAGACGAGGGAGGAACACTTTTGACATGTTCAAAGTGTGCTAGAAAAATTGCAGCAGAATAAGCTGTTGATAAATCTTAAAAAAAAAACCACTTTTCTGGAAAAAGAATTGGTTTATCTAGGTTTCGTGATTGCAGAAAATGAGTTGAAGATGTACCTAGAGAAGATTGCAGCAATTTTCAAGTAGCCATCCCCAAATTCCTATTTGAGGTACGTATTTTTCATGGGCTGGCAAGTTTTTACCAAAAATTTATAAGAAATTTCAATGAAATATGCACACCTATGTTGGACACTATAAAGAAGGAAAGTCAGCCTTTTCATTGGACCGAGGCAACAGAAAGGAGTTTTGAGTTATTGAAGAAGAAGATCATAGAGATACCGATCCTGAGATTGCTAGACTTTAAAAAGATTTTTCAAGTTCGTTGTGATTCAAGCGGTATGGCCATTGGAGTTGTACTTAGACAAGAAGACAAACCGATTGCTTTTGTCAACAAGAAGTTGAATGAAATCAGGTAGAAGTATTCATCCTACGACAAGGAATTCTATGCTGTCATCTAAGCACTAAAGCATTGGAGACACTATCTCTTGGGGAATGAGTTTGTTTTATTCTCAAATAATTCTACACTGTAATATGTGATGCAACAACGCAAGTTGAATCACAAGCATGCTAAGTGGGTGGAATATTTGCAGAGTTTCACCTTTGTGTTGAAACACATTAGCAGGTAGGAAAACAAGGTAGTGGATGCTTTGAGCAGAAGAGCCTTGCTCCTGCAGGAGAGTACGATACAAGTGCTAGGCTTTGAGAATTTAAAAGACTCGTATCATATTGACATGGATTTCAAAGAGGCTTATGAAGCCTGTTAGAATCCTTTGCTAAGAAACAATAGTCTGTTGTTGGACTATAATTTGTAGGAGAAATTGTTGTTTAGAGGGGGACAATTACAGATCCCTGATTGCTCAATGAGAGAGAATACCATTCGGGAGAAGCATAGTGGAGGTCTAGCTAGACATTTCGGCATAGAAAAAACATTAGAGAAGTTGAGCCATTTTTATTATTGGCCAAAAATGTGAAGGGATGTGCAGAGATTTGTGACGAGATCTAAAGTTTGTCAGTTGGCAAAAGGACATAGTCAAAATATGGGACTCTACATGCCATTGCCTATTCCAAGTAGACCGTGGGACTCAGTCAGCTTGGACTTTGTCTTGGGTCTACCAAGGACACAGCGGGGTTATAATTCGGTGACGGTAGTAGTAGACTAGTTTTCGAAGATGGCACATTTCATCCCTTGCAGAAAAACCAGCGATGCCACTCACATGGCCCACTTGTTCTTTACAAAGATTGTCAAGCTACATGGTCTACCTAAGTCCATTCTCTCTGATAGGCATGTTAAGTTTACAGGGCACTTCTGGCACACCTTGTCGAAGAAGATGGACATGCAGTTAAGTTTCAACTTTTCTTATCACCCGCAGACCGACGGGAAAACAGAGGTGGTAAACAGGAGTATGGGGAACCTGCTACGAAGTTTGATCTGTGAAAATTCGCGAATGTGGGATCGATTACTTGCCTAGGTGGAGTTCGCTTACAACGACTCACCCAATCACAGCATGGGCTACAATCCTTTTCAAATCTTATATGGTATGCATCCTCGCAGAGTGCATGAGTTACGAGATCTAGGGCAACAGGAAAAATGGAGTGTTGATGGGGAAGATTTCACCAAAGCGATGAATGATCTTTATGAGCAGGTGAAAATAAAGTTGCAAGACAATAGTAAAAAATATAAGCACCAAGTAGATTTGAAATGGAGAGAGGTGCAGTTTGATGTGGGGGATGAAGTCCTCGTGCATTTGCACAAGGAGCATTTTCCTAGAGGTGCATATAACAAGCTAAGGTACAGGAAGATAGGCCCTTGCAAAGTTCTCTGGAAATTTTCAGCAAATGATTATGAAATACAGTTGCCACCACGAATGGGCATCTCTCCCATCTTTAATGTGGCAGACCTATTTCCATAGACTGCTAATCCAGAGGAAGACAGTACCACACAACCTACATGAGACACACATGAGGGGAGTGATACTTGGATGAGACAAATGCCTTACGCTTAGCTCCTCGAGATCGAGAGGATCCTCGGCACTCGGGTGGCCAAGCGAACTCAGCAGAAAGACTATCTACAATATCTGGTCAAGTGGAAGAACCGTCCTATTGAGGACAGCTCCTGGGTTAATGCTAGACAGATATAGCAAGCGAGTTATTCAGTCAACAAGCTCATGGACCGAAGTCATGAATTTTTCTTACCCCGGGAACCTGTTGTAGGAGCATCCAGCTAAGGGCATCATCACCGGGTGTTAGTCTCAGCCAAGAAGGATAGGTTCAAATACTTTTAATTTCATTTACGTTTAGTGAATAAAACAATTTCTAGGAACTAGTTTGTTTTATTATTATTAGTTAAGGAATATTAGGAATAGTACATTTAGGATACTGTCATAACAGTTATATTGTCTTTTCATTTCCTTAGTCCATATTAGAGATGTCTGCTCATAGACAATTGTATAATATTGTAACTCCTACAATACTTTTGTAACTGCTACAGTACAAAAAAACCCAACATGATTATCGACTATGTAACTACAAAAGGTAATTGTATGGTAACTGAGAATAGTTTGAGTAACTGTTTAAACACAATATAAAAATCAATGTAATACAATCATGGAGGGGTTCAGTACATGAGAAGAGAAATACAATACAAAGAGTAATTTCTTTCATCTGAAATATTTGAGTCCATCTATAATAGCTTGTTGTAACATTTATTTACTTTTTCCTTAATCATTGAGTAAGAAAAACTAACCAGATACTAAGCATTCCTACCTATTAAATAATATTTCCTTCCTAAAGAATAGAAAGTGAACAGAGAAATTGGACGAGCCTTCCGAGCACGAAGACTGGCAACAACATACGAAGTTCTACGAACAAAAGCCAATTACATTACGGTTAGTTTGAAAAGGAATGAGAATGCAAATGCTGAGCAACGACCCCACGCAAGAGGTAAATGAAATGTAACCAAAAATTCCTATTAATTCCTTTTCATTACCAACAGAAAAATATTTGTATACATTTAATAGTCCTGGGATACCCATTCAAACGGCAAAAAGAATATTACGAACTAGCAGAACCCTAGGGGTGAGGGTTTGGTCGACCACTGTCCAAAAGGTGGTTTATAGTTACAAATTGCTAGAATACAAACAAGGGTTTTGTATAAGACTGAACGAGGTTTCATAATGACGATAGGGAAAATCGAGTGGAAGAGAACTGGGACTCGACCTAGCAAACTGACAAAGACCACCTAACAAAAAAAAATTGGCAATAGTAGCAGAGAACGAGCCTACCGAAGCAAAGCCAATAGCAATTTCATCAACCACGCCTGTGAATGAACCCCCACCTGCACAAGCAAACCAAGGTAGCATTGTTAGCCATATGGAAACAATGTAAAGGCAAGAAATGACCTAAGAAGGAGAAACTAAATGCACAATTAATAAAATTGCTTTACCTGGAGAGTAGTCATGTGGGAAGAGTGAAGCCCCATTGAGCCATAGCCCATGGTGAACTCCTGAGACCAAGGAGCAGACTTCATTAGAACCGGAGGAAAACGAAGAGGGTAACTAAATCATGGAGGAACAGCTTACGTGAACAGAGCTGCGAAGCTGAGGAGGAGGCCGCCACGACCGTGACCTATAGAACGTAGCACAGGTACCCATTAACCAAACTTCATAATGAGAAGAACTACAATGAAATGAAAATGGTGGAGGAGGGAGAAGTAAAGTAACCAAACAAATGGGAACAGCTGAAACCCTCTTACACAGACGAGAAGAACCTTCACACTATGCCCAAGAAACCGAGTAACGAAGTCAGCAGAATGAGCGAAGGAGTCACACAAACAAACAACAATAACCATAGTTGGGCACACACAGAGCCTATTACCAAACTCCATACATTCACACCACAAACCCTCACTACCCGCCTAAATCCTCAACGAAGGAAAAATACAAGTGCAAAATGAATAAATGACAAAGAACATAGGGTTTTGGTATAAACCAAGAGTAGGAAATAGTAACCAAGGCAAGTACCACCAACACAGCATCATTAAAGTCCAACATAAATGCCATCCAATGAATATTGAGAATAATCCCATGATTAGCACCTAATCACTAGTATCAAGACCCAAATCAATTACTAATCATTCAATTGTTGATTAGAGCATTGTTATATCATTGTTAAATATTATGTTGTGGAATTACGGGCTGGTCCCATCACTTTGTCACTTTTCTAACATTACAAGAGTTGCATATGAAAACAACTTTTGTCTTGTATTTTCCATATTATACTCACATTCTACCTAATTTTCAAAATATTTGCTAGAACACTAGCCTTCTTGACCTTTTAAGTTAGAAATACTATGGTGATATTGAAACACTTGCTTCAATACGTTTCAAGCACAAAATTAAAATGCTAAAGATTTACGAGTAATATTTACGTTCTTAAGGTCCAATAGACCATATTAGTCTTAGTGGACACTACTTATAATCATCATTAGGATGACATTTATGTTATATTTATTTTTTCTATTGTTTATTTTCATATTCTTATTTTATTAGAAAGCTTTACTATTTCATCTAATTAATATTGTAGAACTATTTCCCAAAAGTTTAAATTATAGGTAATAATTGTGAAGTTTTTTTTGTTTATTTCAAACATTATTGTATGATAATTTTTTACTTTCATTCTATAAATATTATGAAATTAGTAAGAAATAAATGGCATGAATCTAAAGTCATATTAAAATGTTGGCATGCCATTAATCAAGAAGATTTTTTCATGGCAAACAAATAAGAGACTAATTGGGCCTCTTCTTTTGGATAAAATACTATTGTTTATTGTTGGATACCTTTACCCACTAACACATCCATATTATCTATTTTTTTTATTTTGTCATAGCCTCCACTATTTGTCCAAGTTGATGTACTTGTGGTTGTTAGCAAATGTTGGGTCATACATCATGCTTGTAAAAGGGGATAGCTATTATAATCAAGTGTACCAAAGCTAGCCCTCACGACATCATGAATATTTGTCTCTTTACACATAATTTGGTACTCACAAACTTTGATAAATATAGTTGGCTCTTTCTACTTAATGGAAGTGCATTAGTGTAATAATTGTAGAGGGAAGCCCAAAACTAACATGCATGGATTGCCTTATAGGTAGTAGAGATTCATAATAAATGGTCACCACATGCACCACCATTGGATTCATTTGGAAATATTTCCACTTATGTGTTAGTGGAGTATCTATGCAAAATAGTATCTACTACTCATTGCTAAAAAACATCTCTAATAATGAGGTATAAAGGACCTTGTTTCCAAATGCATCAACTCTCATATCATGAGATCTTCACCAAAAATTTGATGTGCATATATAGGTCAAGATATTACCATATGAGGGATTATTAATGAGATGGTCAAAATATGTTCATTAGGAATTCATCATGACTTGATGATGGGTAAGATGTGTCTAGTAGGATATGTGTGCATCTTAATGAAATTTCAATGTTATTTATGATATATTTTTCTAATCTAACATCATAGAGATTAAGTTGTATGGAATTAAATCCATGACATGAAACTTCAACTCTATACATAGAATTTCTAAAATAAATTTTGTTTTTATAAATTTTGTTTTTATCTTAAACTATAGAATTTGTATAAATAACATATTGGCATAAAAATATTGTTACCGTGAATAGTGTCCACTAGGATGCTGCTATTCCAACTAAGACTGGTGGCTATCTTAAAAACAAACAAGTAAAGTCTACTTTCGCTTTCCTTTATGAAAATAGATAAGAGTGGAACAAAGGAGATCTGTTAGGATATTCCGACACATAGGAAATAGTTAAGTTCAACTTGGTCTAGTATAGAGTTAGGTATAGAGTTAGGTAAAGTGTGTTTCTTTACCGTTGTACATTTTGTAACTTACAATCCGACGGTCACGATATGTAGTGATCCGATGGTTCATTCTCTCGGTATTACCGACACTTGATCCGTGGCTTGACACCTGATTGTGATTGGTCCATGAATTCTATTAAAGCGCATGGAGGGTCATTTGTAGGTTAACCGTGCATGAGAGAAGCTTATGTAAATTTTCATTCTTTTATTAATAAATTGCCTGTAGTAGCCACTTTGGTGCAGGCCGTGGACTGTTTCCCTCTCTGAGGGTTTTAACCACGTCAAAATACTGGTGTATTGATCTGTGATCTGTTTGTGAGCGGTGTCCTTTTGGTGTTCTGTCTGAG
>APFE031035650.1:74902-85145 GCA_000404065.3 Pinus taeda | reverse complement strand
AGAGCATTAAATGCTCGGTTAGTTGCGTCCTCGATATCCCGATAAAACAAACACGCGCGGTGATTAGATAAATAAAAAATAATGGTGGTGCGTTATCGGGATATCGAAGGCATAGCTAACCAGACATTTAATGCCCTACAGGCTGTTAGCTCTTGCCTGCAACCCATGCGTAATCCTCTTACTATAATACAAAGAGCGCCAAAAAGACCTTTATCAATAAATTTATCATAAACCACTTAAGAGTAGGAGCTTGCCACTTGGAACCCTAAGCGATGCCATAAAACCAAAAATATTGAATAACCTTATTTGTTTAATTGAATTGTCTCGTTCCATGTTTAAGACATGCCTTCTTGTCAAATGAGTACTTTGCTCTTATACCAAGAGATTTTAATAATGATTGTGTACTTCCAAATAAACAACGGATTTATTTATCAAACAACATATCACTGACTTTTGTTTATGTTAAAGCGTGCATCATGTAGTATTTGAAGATAGGCAACGAAATGGTTTGAAACGTATTATCACATCAAATGTAATTTAACAAACCTTAGACTTTAATATTTGAGTTTCTATTTCAAAACTTTTTAGTATTTGATACATATTTTTAAAATTCTGATAATGAAATTTTTAATTATATTTTATTTTATAAATGAAAAATTGGAATAACATAATTTTTTTATTTAATCTTGAAAATAAATAAAAATTATTTAAGGTATTAGCGATTTTTTATATATAAAATAAAATATTTTTTATTTATATTATTGGATTTTATAATCAGCTTAAGATCCATCTTAATACCGGATCTATCAAGTGTTGAGAGGGATCAAATCTCTCGAGGTGAAAACCTATTTTTTGAGTGTAGAATTTGAGAAAAGGTTTGCACCTCGAGAGATTTGATCCCTCTTGGCGCTTGATAGATCCGATGTTAAGATGGATCTAGGCTGGTTTCAATCATGTGCGATCATACAAAATTTGTTAAACATCTAATTATTTTGATAATTTTAAATATGTTAAATATGTCTAAAATTAATTTGGTCAATTTAATTTAAAATTTTCTTACTTACCTCAATTTGTTGAGATGACTCTATTAGTAACTTGAATGATGAAAGAGAGTTGGAGCTTTGAGCATGGAATATGACGTTCTAGGGTTTAACCCAATCTCTACAACGATGTTCTGCTCTGAGCACGGCACCCCCAATCCACCAACCCTGCAACTCTCGATAGCCATACAAGACAGCGAATTGTTCAGCCCCAATGGCAACCCCAATTGGAGAGGACTCAGGGCCTGCCCCCATGGTGAACCCTGCGCTTCTGGCCAAGAATAGATCTGACAATGCCTTTGCTTTGCAGACGCAAACAGATCAACATACACATGATTTTCATGATGAACCACAGGGTACAAAAGATATACCCGCGGACAGGCAACAAAATACAGTATGCGATGATGAGGTGCCCAATGTAACCTTTGCGACCTGCAAACCTGTAGCTGCAGAATGACCAAATATTGAGTTGCCCAATCATAAAATCAACACCCAAATCCAATACATGAAAGATCATGCCCTTATTGGGAAATTCATTGGGTTTTGGCTAACAGAGAAAGCCTTACAGAGCTGGATAGTAGCCAAATGGAAACCAAAGGACACATCAATCTGAAGCTAGGGCCAAAGGGTTCTTCACAGTGATATTCAACTGCATAGAAGATCGCAACAGGGTCTTAGACAACGGTCCTTATTTCTTCAACGCAGCGGGGCATTATCTACGTGACTGGATCAAACGATTCAATCCGAACAAAGAAGATCTAAGCTCAGCACCAGTTTGAATCTGGCTATATTCCCTGCCACTGGAATATTGGGATGATGAGTCCTTAAATGATATTGGAGACAGTTTGGGAGAGTTTATAAAAGTTGCAAAGGAAACCAAACATAGAAGGTACACCTCCTACGCTCACATCTGTGTCTACATGCATTTGAACAAAGCTCTTCCGGACTCGGTAAGTTTATTTCATGATGATTTCGAATTGATTCAGACATTAGATTATGAGCATGTCCCATTTAGATGCAGAAAATGTCATGCTCATGGACACCTATTCTAGGACTGCCCACTTAATGCTAAGCCCCCCCCAACACCGCCTTTGGACAAACTGATCAAGATGGCTATACTAAAGTGAACACCTAGAAAAGGAATCATAAAAAGCCTTCTTCTCAACCCAAAAATCCCCCTGCAAGCAATCCTACTCCCTCTACTAGCAATAGTTTTGATATTTTAGCTTAGCCTAATACAGTGGTCTCTAAGCCCCCCAATCAGCCCTTATGAGTTTCCCAATCAACTCTTTGCTACCCCTCTTTCGAATTCATCTCCTAACCATATCCCATGCAAACCCAAGTTCTCCCCTCTACCACTTCCATTAAAGATCCGGCCTGGAAACCTAATGGTATGGACATCGAGACCCTTCTGATTGATCCCAAGCGTGCATTGAATATCATGGCCGAGAGTAGTGGACTAAAGCAAATGGATGAAGAGCCTTAAAGCATTGACATAAGAGATTTGGACATTTTTAGCCTTGAGCAAGCATGCAAGCAAAAACAATTTGATAGGATCCTGAGAAGACAGCTAGAAAATCTAGAGGTCATACTATCTAGAGCACATCAACGACGATCTCTAGAAATACAACCAGGAAGTCAGTGGGATGGAAAAAACTTTTTCAAGGATACCAAGAAACGTGGGAGGAAGACAAATCTACAATGAACCATCCTCATCAGGGAAATGCTAGAAGAATCTGGAAGATATTCTAAACTCACAAAGTACTACAAGCCACTCCCCAACCCTGACCCATGAAGCTCACATCATGGAATTTAAGAGAGCTAAATGACCCTGGGAAATACAAAATGATAAAAAACTTGATACAAAAGGAGAAACCTCATATCTTCTTTATGAAAGAAATGAAATGTAATAGTACTTTTCTCAACACCATTCTTTCAAAAGTATGGCCTTGTTGTCACACGATGATGGTGGATGCTATAGGAGGCTCGGGAGGATTAGCAATAGCATGGAATGCATAGGTCATTGAGCTCACAAAATTTCATGCTAACCATCACTTCATTCAAGCTAACTTCCACATCATAGGGACCAATGTTCACGATCACCTTACCAATGTTTATTTCCCTCAAGCTATTGCAGACAAAACCACAACTCTGGATATGCCCATGCTGCTCAATGCCAAACGAACCCATCCACTCTGGATTGCGGGGGGCGACTTCAATATGATCACTAAATTAGAGGAAAAACTAGGAGGCCGGATCAAACTTGACAATGAAAGTGAGTACTTCAAGAGGTTCATTCAAAGTAATTGGCTAATCGATCTGCCCTTCAACAACGGAATCTACACCTGGAATAACAAAAGAACTGGTCCTCATCAGATTGCTTCAAGGCTAGATAGATTTTTGATCTCAGACAATGCTATCCACCTGGGATGAGACCTCTCAACCTCTATTCTACCACTTGCAGGTTCGGACCATTGGCCCATTACGCTTCAGTGGAAAAGACTAGGACACTCCACGAGAATACCCTTCTGCTTCGAATCCTTCTGGTTGACCCATCCAGATTTCAAAGATTTAGTTCAGCATGCATGGGAAATTTTTCTTCCCCCTGCAAGATCCAAAATGTTTCAATTTCAGCAAAATCTTAGGTTCCTAAAAGCGCAAATCAAACAGTGGAACCATGCTACCTTTGGAAGCATTTTTCAAACTCAAAGAGCCCTTGCTCAGGAAATGGAGAAACTCCAGCAAACCATCATAAAAGAAAGAAGGACTAAAGCCCTCAACAAATAGGAAAAGAATCTACAGACTCAAATCACAGAAAGACAAAAACAAGAGGAAATCCTTAGGAAATAGAAATCACGAATAAGATGGTTAAAAGAAGGCAAGAGGAATACCAAATTCTTCCATCGCATTGCCATCCAAGGTGAATGCATAACAACATCACCCAAATTCACAACCAGCAGGGAGACTGATTGGAAGATCATGGGGATATTGGAAAAGAACTCCTTAGTCACTTCAAATCAGTCCATCAAGAACTTGACATCAACAAATAGTTAGCAATTGACAAGATTCTCCCTCACATCCCAAAGGTGATAACAAAGGAACACAATCAATTGCTACTCCATCTCATAACCTTCCAGGAGGTGGATTCATCTATGAAACAACTTCAAGAAGGAAAAGCGCCTGGCCCAGACAGCTTTACCTCCACATTCTTCCACAGATTCTAGGATATTATCAAATATGAGGTCTGGCAGGTAGTTGAAGAGTCCATAACATTTCATTGGGTGCTACCCTTTCTGAATGTAACACCTATCACTCTCATTCCCAAGGAGGAGCACTCTAATACGCTGGAAAAATTTAGGCCTATAGTCCTTTGCAATGTCATCTACAAAATCATTTCTAAAGTTATTACTTCCCGTTTGAAGTCGTTGCTTCCCCTGCTCATCTCGCCAGAACAATTAGGCTATGTTGAAGGAAGGAAAATCACAAATGGCATCATCCTCACCCATGAGATCATCCACTCTCTCAAACACCACAAGAAAGCAGGTATGCTTCTAAAAATCGACCTCCACACCCTTTCAGCCCTCACAAGGCATCTGCCAAGGGGATCCCCTCTCCCCTTTCCTCTTCATTCTAATGGCTGAAGGGTTGGGTAGAACCATCAAGCATGCCCTCCAAGAACATCAGCTTCAAGGTATATCCCTTCAGAATTCCCTGGACATTACTCACCAACAATTCATGGACAATAGCATGCTATTTGGGCATCCCTCAGTCCAGGAAGCCCGGAAATTCAAGTCCCTCCTTGACGATTTCTCAGTAGCCTCTGGAGCAGGCATCAACACTGTTAAATCCTAGATCTTCTTTTTCATACTCCCACCTTAACTCAAACCTCCATAGCCCACATTCTGGGCTTCTCTATCACTTCTCTCCCCTCCAAGTATCTTGGTGCCCCCTTAACTGATTCTGCTCTCAAGCACTCCTCCTGGCATTTTCTCCTCGATAAGCTTGAAGCTTGACTAGCCTCATGGACCTTCAGAGCCCTAAACATGGCAAGTTGATTAATCCTCATCAAAGTTGTACTGCAATCTATGCCTCTTTATCTCTTCTCTGTTTTAGCAGCGCCTAAATGGGTTCTCAAAAAAATCAAAGATCTTCAAAGGAACTTTCTATGGGGATCGGCAGGACATAATCGAAAATGGGCAATGATCAAATGGGCAATAGTTTTCCTCCCAAAAAACATTGGGGGAATCGGACTTCTGGACATTCAACATAGTAATTCAATCATGGGAGCAAGAATCTGGTGGAAGTGGCTTTCAATTCCGCACACACCCTGGGCAATCCTATGGAGGGCCAAGTATGCCAACCATAGATCGACTGAACACTTAATCAGACTCACATGTATAGGTAAGTGCTCCCTAATCTGGAATGCGACTAGATTGCACCGAAATATGATCCATCAGCACAACTTTTGGGAAATAAGAGACGGCAACAGTGCTCACTTTTGGACAGATTCACGGTAGTAAAGACCTAGACTCAACAACCTAATCTCACTTCCACAATCAGAGGACGAGGAATCTCATCGCTGGGAAATGGTCAACCAATACTATATTTTCACCCTCGATCAGGGATATAAATAATGGGGCAAAGCAGAACACATCATCAGGTAGGGTACAGAGATTATGTATAAGGAGCTGGACATAGAGCTAACCATTAGGAGAATCAGATTCTTTGAAGAAAAGGACATCCTACGTTAGGGATACAAACCATGTGGAACCTTCACCACATAAGAGGCCTACAACCTTATGATCAATACACAGACTAACAAGGACCCTCTCTGGGACAAAGTGTGGTCTCCTAAAATCTGGCCCAAGATCTCCACATTCCTATAGCTGCTCTGTCATAAAAGAATACTTACTTGGGACAACTTAAGGAAAAAAAATTTCATGGCCCCTCAAGATGTCCCAATTGCAAGATACAGGAGGAAACTATACAGCACCTCATGGACACCTGTTATTTGGCAAACAAGCTTTGCGTGAAAACAATTTTTAGATGTCATAAAGACGGTTGAGTAAAAGAAGACATCACCAAAACGATCCGTCAATGGGCTAAATACCCGTGCAAAAGTCCCCTGCTTAACTCCTTATGGAGAATTGTTCCAGGCCTACTCATCTAGACAATTTGGAAGGAAAAGAATCAGCGTATCTTCAAGAATCAATCCACTGCCATAGAGATCATATGGAGCAATCTGTGCAACAACCTTTAGGAAACTCTATCACTCCAAACTTTGATCGTTGATGACTTTCCCACTGATCCACAAGAAAGGACTATATGGATGAATTGGAATATCAGGCTCATCCAGACTCAAGAGCAACCCAATAGATCCATCTCTACCCACCATTCTTCCAGCAAATGGTGCCCTATGCCTCTAGGATTCACCCAGCTAAACTTTCATGGCACTTCTAAAGGCAATCCAAGTCAGGCTGGACATGGAGGAATCTTTAGGGATCACTATGGCAAACCTTTATTCATTTACCTAAGCACATCAGGATGGGATACGAACAACTCGGCTAAACTAGAACGATTGTGGCAAGGTCTCAAGCTCACTCAGAAACATGGCTACTTTCCCTTAATAATCGAAGGAGATTCACAAATCCTCATCAACATGGCCCTTCAAATCATTTAGGGAACTCCGGTAAAACAAGCTATCCTGTAGCTGGTGACTTGCAGCTCGTTTGCAACTCATTGAGCATTGGCTTGCAACTAATCGAGAAATTGCCTTCAAACACATCAAGCGAAATGACAATAAAGTGGCCGACCTCTTAGCCAATTTAGGGGTGGCAAGTAATCAAAATCTATACATAGGTTCACACGAAATTATAAAAGATGCCACACACCAACAAGAATACACCACACTAGTGCAAATGGATGCAGCATCAC
The DNA here is from genome assembly GCA_000404065.3 of Pinus taeda. Lineage (NCBI taxonomy): Eukaryota > Viridiplantae > Streptophyta > Pinopsida > Pinales > Pinaceae > Pinus > Pinus taeda. The sequence goes on along the minus strand of APFE031035650.1, from coordinate 78,171 downwards.
TAGATAGGAGTGGTAGATAAGCATTTATGACAGGTGCACCACCAGACAAGCAGGTGGTTGAACCACATGGTAACCTGCGCTTTCCCCTATGGGAACTTAAGGCAAGCCACCGCCCCTTGGCCGGCATCATCATTGCATGGTGAGGATCGAGACATCCCCTGCATTTATAAAAATATGTAGTTTAACCCTCCGCAAGTCTCCATTCAGCCTCTGAGTTGTTCTTGCCACCATGCAGCAGCAGAGCCTAGCCTTCGCACCATAACGGGTAGATGTTGTAGACTCCTCTGCTGCGTTGACCTAGGTAATGGTCGTCACTTCTCTCAGTCCATTCATTACACCTTGCAAATTGAGGCTTTGGCCATTGTCTCTGGTTCGGTCTTGAATCCACCATTTCCTCCCAATTCTAGCACCGCTATTCTCACCCTGCTCCCTACCCCTCTGGCCCATCTCTCGCTGCAGCTTCCAACCCAGAGAACCATGCGTCAATGCCATCGCATGTGATGTAGGAGAGGTGGTAGTTGGGGTGGTGCCATCTACACCCTGTCTCTGCCTCCATCTATTTCGACTTCCCTTTTAATCTCCCTGCCTCTCAGCCCTTCCTCTTCCTGCTTCCACGGTAGATATCTGGATACTCATAGTGGCCGAGGTTGAGCAAGTACCCGTGGGGTTCGTCGCATCGAGGGAACCACCCAGCACTCCAATTTCACTGCTTCATCCTAGCAGGCTCAATTCCAGTTTCTCTGCTACATGGACAAAGAGCCTTTGTGGATTTCAAGGAAGTTACTGGCTCGTGTGCAGATCTAGAACACAGCCCTGAGTTGCACCAAGTCTGTCCTTCGCTCGTCAATATTCAGGGGTAGCCAAGCTTCAGCCACCTGCCGAAAGACATGGACATCTATCCAGCAGTAGACAGAAGACTATGGGAGGCAACGCCACCAACAAAGACAAGGGAAAATAGGTGGAAGTTCATGAGCCACAAGACACTGCAAGTGGCAGGCAGGTAGTGGAAACGGACTCAGGAGATTATGGCTGGTGTCCGATCATGGAAGAGAATCCACCATCCTAAGACACCTTGTAGCCGAATGACACAGGTCACGTGTCAAGCTTAGGTTCTGAGTTTTTTCTTTTCAGTTTTACAGAGGTTAATTTTGGCCAGTGATATTGAATTTTACTGTGGTCAATATTGGCAAAATTCTTTCAATTTTTCAGCCTTTTCACAGTGCTATATTTTGGTAATAAATTTTGAGTTCTAGAACTGTAGCCCTTGCATGGGTAGGATGAACCTTTCTTTATCTCGTTCTCGGATTGGTTTCCCCATTTGGGGCAGTTTCGATTTCAAGACTTGTTGTTTAAAATGGTCAGATGGCTTATCTAGTCCTGTAAAGGCCAAGGCCTCACTGTAAATTATGTTTTAATTAATAGAATATTTTTACATAGGAAAAAAAATTTGAATGATGAAAAATGATGAAATACAAGTTTTGAGTGCGCAGTGTCAATGTAACAATTTTCATAGATAGAAAATGTGAATATTAAGAATATAGTCAATTATAAACAGTCTTCATTGCAATCAATTTGAAACTATTTTTTTCCATTTTCTCATATCGATCATACGAAAAGAGTAGTTGAAATCATAGACCATTCAAATATTTAACTCATGCTTCTGTAGTAAATAACATACCTTGTCTCTGTTGCTCTCTAATATTAATAGTAGTTTTCTCCAAAGTCAATCATTGTGACTTATGGAGTGTGAAACCCCAAATAATTTTCAATGGTAGTTATTTTCTATTACTGCGTTTGAATGCAAAGTAATTAACAATGCTAAATGATGGAAAATGGGAATAATAAGAATGTACCCAATTATAAATTCAAGTAAGCAAACACTTTATTTAGGATGAAAATTCAAGTATTGTATTTATGGTTGAATAATTATTATGTGCTTACACTAGGAGAGAGCATGTATGTTTTGGGGGTGAGAAGGAGAGACAAGGGGACATAGAGATATAAATGGTGGTGGGGGGGGGAGGAGGTAAGAAGAGAGAGGCAAAGACAAGGAGGGAGGAAGAGATATGGATATAGAGAGAGAGAAATGTTAGACAGAAAGAGAGAGACGAGGAAGAGAGAGAGAGGGAGGGGAAAGGAGGGAGGGAGAGAGAGAGCGAGGGGAAAGGGAGGCAGGAAGAGCATGTATCTTTAGGGGCTGAGATAGAGAGATAGAGAAGGAGAGACATGGGAGATAGAGATATAGATGGAGGAGGTAGAGATGTGCTTACATTGAAATTAATGCACACTATTAACCTAATTACTTTGAAATTAATGTACCTCATATATCTTGTTGCATCAAATCAGAAATCAACATCTACACTTAAATGAATACATCTAGTGCAAACAACCAAATATGATTAGAAATCAAAATCTAAACTAAAATCAATGCATAGTGCAAGAAATAAAATAGGACTATAAATCAATATCTACACTAAAACCAATGCATCTAATGTAAGCAATCAAATATGAGTAGAAATGAACATCTACACTAAAATCAATGCATCTAGTGTAAAATATTAAATATGATTAGAAATCGACATCTACATTGAAATCAATGCATCTAGTGCAAGTGATCAAATAGGATTAGAAATCAAGAAATACACTGAAACCAATGCATCCTGTGCAGGCAATCAAATATGAGTAGAAATCAACATCAACACTGAAATCAATGCATCTAGTGTAAGGTATTAAATAGAATTATAAATCAATGCATCTAGTGTAAGATATTAACTTAGAATTATGAAATCAATGCATATAGTGCATGTGATCAAATAGGATAGAAATCAACAACTGTGTTGAAATCAATACATCTATTTTAGTGAAAATCTAAAATATTCATGACTTTCTAGATATAACTCCTATGTATTTATTTGTCTTTCGGTGACTCTTTCTTCTTCCTTCTCTCTCCACCTTCCATTCTATGTCTATCTCCCTCCTCCTCTCTTTCTCTCTCTTCCCCTCTCTCTCCCCTATCTCACTCTATCTGCCTCTCCCTAATTTTCTCTATCTTTATCATCATTCCTCTCTCCCCCTTCCATTTATATTTATACCTCCCTCCATCTCTCCTTATTTGTCTCTACATCTCAACCCCCTAAACATATGCCATGCTCTCTCTCTCCCCTCATATCTATCTATATATATATATCTATCTCTCCCTCTTCTTTTCCCTCTCTATCTCATCCCCTTCTCCTTCTCTCCCTCTCCCTCTCTCTCTCTCTCTTACCCTC
>APFE031035650.1:3731-61514 GCA_000404065.3 Pinus taeda | reverse complement strand
CTTCCTCATATTTTGAATACACTAGGTTTTCATCCAAAATGTGATAACAAAATTATCCAAATAATTCTGGAAAATCCCATTCATAAGGCACAAGAAAACACCTATGCATCAAATAACCCAAACGAAAACACCATGAACTCATTATGCCCATATTGAGTTTGAAAAACTATCTTGTTTAGTCTTCATCCTTTAACCTTACCTAACTATACCATAAATGTCAGATCAATATTAGAGAACACTTTAGCTCCCCTTATTGGATCAAACAAGTCATGTATTATTAGCAATGGACACATGTTCTTCATTGTTACTTTGTTAAACTTCCTAAAATCAATACAAAACTTTAGTTTACTATCCTTCTTTCTAAAAAAGAGCATTCAACCACCCTAGGGTGACATACTTCCACATATGTACCCCTTCTTTAAAATTTATTCTACCTACATTTGTAATTTTTTAAGTTTTAGTGTGTCATTCTATATGGTACCTTGGAAATTGGGGCAACTCTAGGTACCACATTTATAGAGAAATCAATATCTCTTTTAGGTGGTAAACCTAGGATTTAAAAAAATACATCTTGAAATTATTTAAGTACTCTGTGGTCTTCAATACTTGGTCTTTGGTTCTTGGTTGCCTACTCCATGTGGGAACATAAATTTGGCACCCTCTCCAAAAAAAATTCGTCAATCACATGGTTGATATTTCCTTGATAGAAATTGGCCATGTAATTCCTTACACTTGTCTTTGATTCCCTTCTTCATCAAGTAATATAAATTCATTATTATAACAATCTAGTATCGTACGATGTTTTTCAAACCAATCCATACTATAATTTTGCAACCATATTAACCCTATGGTATGATGTTCAAATATGCAATTGTATTGAGCCCATTCATACTAATTTGAAATTCCTTTACAAGTTAAATTATTCTCTTTTTAGCTCTATAGCTATCTAAAATAACCAATTGATACCAATGGCATGGTTCACTTTAAGCTAAATATTTCAACAATTTTAGGATTAATATAACTATTACCAGATCCAGAATCAATTTAAATGGCTGTTTGTTGGTTATTTCTCTTACCTTCAACTTCAATCATATCCACATAATGATTAGTCTTCCTATTTTCCAATGTTGCATAGTTCTTGGGCATTCATCTACCCATGTCATCCATTATAGCATCTCCTTGAATGTGGTGTATAGCCCTCATTCTGTCTTTTTTGTTAGGGTAGATATTGTACATGTGTTCTTCAAAACCCCAACACTTGATGGGAAAAAATCTTAATCTCTTGCCTAATGAATCAACTCCCTTTGTTTTAGTATCGTCTAACTGTGGTTGTTGATTTTCCTAAGAATTTATCATGAAATTTGTAGGTTTCAATATCTTCTTCGACTGCTCCACCTTGGTTTTCTTCTTGTCATCCCAAGTTTTCTAGAAGGGTAGTTTATTTTTACCCTATTCATAAAATTACTTTACTTTCTTCGTAACTTCATCCAAATTACTTGGCTCATCAAATTTTATTTCACCACCTTAAAATGGTGGCAACCTACTTACAAATCTTTGTATTTTTAGTTCTTCATCCTTCAAAAATCCAACATACCTCAATAATTATGTGAATTTCCTACCATACTCTTCCATTGTCATATTTCTAGCTTGACCTAAAATAACTCATGCATTTTCCTTTTATAGTAATGCTCTAACAAGTATTTCCTTTGAAAATACCTTTTAAAGTCCCTCCATGAGATGTTTTTCTCATCCAAGTGTTAGAATTCCTTGACCTATTCCCACCACAATTTTTTTCCTCTAGGTTGGATGAGTAATACAATTGGAGGTGCTTTCTCTTTGATGGCCAAGCTTCAACCCCCTCTCCATTCTTATTCTCACAATCGAATTTAGGAGACTTAATCTTCCTAATCTCTACTTGAAAATTATCCAAGTTAGGTTTCATTCTTTGTTGTTTCACTCATGATATACTTGGAATACTCTCAAGAACTAAGGAAAAATACGCTCCCTTTATGGAATGGCTTTGTGAGTAATGGTGTTTCCTAAAAACACTCCTGGAATGCCTTGAATCTATAGAATCCTCCCCCTTAAATTTTAAATGGTGTTCCTCTTCCTACCTAGAATCACATTTCTTGTCCATTCTCATTTGTAAATTATTTAGACCATGTAAAATTTGAGTGTTAATATGTTGTTTTTCCCTCATTGACATTTAATTATCATCCTTGTCTATGAAGACCTCCATTTTGGGACTCCTCATTGTATATTCTAATCTTTTCTCTCTAATCTACCCCTTACATGCCCATTTGAATTTGTTTTAGCATTTTCCATGCTAATATTCATACCTATGGCCTCCTATGCATGACCATAGGAACCCTGAGGATCCTCCATACTTCGATTCCTCATGTTAATTCTGTCCTTCATGCTACCAACAACCTACTTTTAAATTCATAAGGAATTTTCTAGCTAAAAACTAAAACGTTGAGATGATAAATTTATTCTTATTTTCAATAGCTTTCCATTAATTTCGTATTCTTCCAAATCAAAGTTCTGGGATAAAAGTCAATGCTTGTGAAAGTTTTGGGCAGTTTTACCCAATTTTCCTTGTTCTTAGACAACAAAATTATGTTAATTTCTTGAAATTTTGTTTACATGAATTTCAAATTCGGCAACATGGTTGTGTTACTTTGTCCAAGATATTTCTATTGGCTACTTCAGTTCCCCAATCTCAGCCCTTGTTGCAAGATACATCTCTTAGAGTGAATTTATAACTTATTTTTCCCTCGTATTTTTCAGTTATAATTCCTTTGTCGTGGATTGGTTTCACAAATGTAATATGTTGTTGTAAGGCTCTCTTCATGCTATTTTATCTAATATATATATAAATTTCTTATACATGAAAAATGCACAAGCAATTTTCATTCCTTTGTTCATGTGCAAATGTTGTTTAGGGCCTAAAAAATTCTCTATAGGTTGATAGCTAAAAAAATCAACAAAATTTTAATAAAATTTATTGAATTTTTTTGTGATTTTATGTACTCTAAACCAATAATAACCACTTTCAACCCTTCTCTATGCATTCTCCTTATGTTGGAAAGTATATTCATGTGTATATATATTTTATTTTCATTAGAAATGAACTAACTTTGCATGTCTCTCCTTAGACACTTGGCACACAAACAACCACTTTTCTTTTAAAATTTTGGTCCCCCCCTAGGCCCCATGGTTTACATGGCACATTTTTAAAGATCCACCAAGATGAAAGGGTCCCAATTCATTTTCCACCCCTCCATGTGGAAGCCCTTTATTCATTGCGACTACATGCGAATTTCATTCTCTAGTTTTCTCACACTTGTAGGTCTAACAATTGGCCTTGGAGTAGATCAATTGTAGATCTAACAATTGATAGTGTGTGACCCTCACACTTGTATATCTAAAAATTGATTGTAGAGTAGATCAATTGTAGATCTAACAATTGATAGTGTGTGACCCTCACGCTTATAAATCTAACAATTGATCCTTGGGTAGATCAATGAACCACATGCTACATCAAGCTATAACATGCATGATAGATTATGGTTATTTATGCTCCCGATCAGATCCAACAAATACGATTACACTGATCCAATGACCTAGATCCATATTGGATCTCAACATGTGTGGAGGTTAAATGGGATTTACACCTCCAATGTATTTGAAGGCTACAATCTACTCAATTTGATAGCCCAAATCTAGGTCAAATGTCCAACATGTGCATGGTTCAATATAAAGATGCACCCAAATGGATATAATAACTATGATCCACTCAATTGGATGGCCTAAATCTACGTCAGATTCAAACATGCATTTAACACAAAAATGAATCCTAATGGATCTAACAACCATGTTTCACTCGACTTGATGTACTAGATCTACAGCAAATCCTTAACTTGCACATGATTTAACACAAAGATGCATCCTCATGTATCTAGTGTCCAAGATCCACTTGAGTCAACAACCCAAATCTACATTAGATCCCTAATATGTGTGCAATTTAACAAAAAATTGCATCGTGATGGATTTAATGGCCATAATCCACTTGATATGATGGTATAAATATACATCAAAATTCAAGGTGCAAGGGGGTTTAATATCCCATTGAACTTTGATGGAAGCTAGTCATGGCACCTGTCCTCCTCCACATGCCAATTCAACCATCACATGGAATTACCACTTAACATTGCCACCTCATTGGTGATCCCATAATATGGATTTTTTTTTCCATTCTTCTTTCCATCAATAAGGCCTATTTTCCCAAAATTCTTGTCTACATGAAATTAGTAACTCCATTACTAAAATGTACCAATTTCTTTTCTAAGTCTAAGTATATAACAATAAGTTAACCTATATATCTATCATTCTTGTTAGTTTCCTCTTGAGTTGAGAATATATCCATATCACTACTTGTGAATTTTGTCGAACAATTTCCCAACAATATGTGATTTTCCTTTATCAGCAAAGTTTAACCCATATGGCCCAAATATTGCAAAGATGGGCTTTGATAAGACTATGTAATTTCCCCAACCACTTGCTAGGGTGTAGTAATGAAACTTACCCCTATAACTTGATTTTTCAAGAAATTTTCCTTTTCTTTTATTTCCTATACATATGTTTTCCATATCTAAATGAATTATATAATGAAATGATCTCATGCATAGGAATATAGTCATATAACAACACAATTAACGTTCCATGCATATGCAACAGACAAAAATACATAATTAATCATAATGTAATTCAAATAAATATTTAAAATAACACTGATCTGATAAAATTTACCAACTAGTTGCAGACCTCAAATGTTCCTCCCAACCATATGCCACACTACTCATATCATCTTAGCAATGAGTTGTCACCCCAAAGTTGGGGCATCAACTCCATAACACCTTGTCTTGTCTAAATTCAATTACATGATAGTACCATATGTAACCAGGTCAAGTTACCTAACCACAAAAGACTCCAACCAATAAGCTCTCGTCCCCCATCAACCCCACAACCATGTAGTGCAACCCCTTCTCTACATCTACAATCCCTTAAGTTGTGCAATTACCTATAGGGTGTCCAGATTTGTTGGCCATGGATATTTTTTGATCCATGTAATTTATAGGAGTTCCTACTTCCTCATGGGCCTTTAGGTACTCCTCTAACCTCGCAACAAGGAACTTGTCCTCCTTTCCTCTAAATCTTCCTCGAGCTCTACTTAGGTTCATCCCTGTTTCACTTCTTGTGAGTCTAGTCCTCCCACCAATCAAAATGTTGTCATAATCTATGTGACCCATAACACTGACAATCTCACTTTTATGTGCATGGCACTCTCTTGATAAATGACACCCTGTAAAGTCACTTTATGAGCCTTGAATAAAACATGTGCACTTTTGAATTATGATTATTTTAATAATATATTAAGCCATATAAAGGCTCCTTTTAACACTCATACATTCTAATCCCCTCGTACTCTTTCCTTTGACTTCGTCTATGATAATGGTGTATTTTTATTAATATGCAACCAATCTCATATTTACAAAACTAGGTTCTCTAGCCCCAAAATATATAAACACATATGCACATGAGCACAACATCCCCCAAAGTAGTCATTGAAACACCAATCTAATTATTTTTTACTAGATTCCTAGATTAAATTTCTTATGTACATGTTCATTTACAATTTGGGGATTGATTCAAGGTTATTACAATCAAGCCCCAAACCATGACAACATTACTACAGAAGTGATGGGAAAATTCTAAAGGAATTGTGTCATCATACCATTGAATTTGGATGAAGAATGCCATCCATTCTACTTGGTCAAAGATATAAAACATCCTAGGACTATCGTATACAATATTCATATATGTAGGTATATATTTTCATTTTATTCCTTTTCCCATCTTTGTTATTTAATTCTTTTCTTGGATACTACTCGGCGATGTTACTCAACCTTCCATATATTTGTTCAAACCACATTGTAGCTCTTTAGCACTATAATTAAATGATGGAATGAACTATGTAGTGAAAAATTACAATATTTTAAATTGTCTATCACAATTTATACATTTCAAATTTCATTTGTATTTAGGTATGAAAATTGGGAAGCTAGTAACCTTTTTTCTGCCATAATTTCCACCTTGAAGTAGTGATTCCTTATAATTAAATTATTATTATTCATTAATCATCATAATTCAATCAATCTATAACCATCACAGAGCTTCTCAATTTCATTCACCAATAGATTTGATGGCCTATGGATATGCCCATGTTTTCTTTCGACTAGGATGGGATGATTGTAAGTGCCAAAACTCATCAACTTAGTGAAAATAGAAGTTTACAGTAACACCCCTCCCCTCCTTCCCCCCATTGAAAAAATAATTTTCGATCCTCAAACAACATAGTAGGATTTAGAGGAAGAGGAATGGGTGAGGTGGGAAAGAGTAATAAATGTAGCCATGATAGAGCACTAACAAGTATAATGAGAATTGAATTAATAGAAATTAGAGATAATGTGGAGAATTATATTTGAGCTACATTTAGTTGTCAATGGTAGTGATGTTAATAGGTTAAATAGTGATGTTTTATAGTAGTGATAGGTTAACAACATCAACTATGTCAAAAATGTTTGGTAATGTTATTACCTAAATTAGCACCCTTGGAAAGGTTCATTCAAGGTGTTGAATGGTATTAATATAGGATATACACCGGTTATCAATTTAACACACTTTCCTCTCACTTTAGATCAACTCCTATAATTCCATGGGAAGTATCCCATTCTACACACACTTCACCAACAATATAGAAAACTAGTGCCTATAAATGTTGAATATGATGAAGGATAGAAGTTAGAGCTGAAATAAATGCTAGGTTTGATAAATAATATTCTTCTACAAAAAAATACAAACCAAATTTTGGCTTGTTGGGGCCTGACCAAGGTTCAAAAGTGATTTAGCTAAAAAATTCCCAGTACTACTGGTCCTTTCGGCAACAGCCCGCAAAGCGTGGACTGAGGTCTCACCCAAAGTAGTATGAGAGGGTGCTAGAACCAGGTTTCCACACACTGGAGATTTCTAATGAGTTCAAGTGGTCCATGGTTCAACCTTGTGTACACGTCGCTACATGCACTTACCCATACCCTAAGATGCTACCTTCGTGCAGCCCTATTCGGAGGCAGAACATTGTTATTACCCAGTCCTTACTAGTATTCCACTATTAGTTGATTAAATTAGCTTATTTGTATGCGTTAAGTTATACTTAGGAACATAAACCATTCATACATGTGTGCACAGTAAATAAACAATATATTTTTTATTTACATTAACCATGCATTAATCCAAGAATAGATACACGAATTGGTAACAAAACCTTTATTTACTAATCTCTTCTTCGGTTACAGACTCGACTTCACGTTGCGCACTCAGCTGTAGGGGTCTGCACACTCAACTATGGACTACTAGGCCTCTGCACACTCAGTTGCAGAGCCTTCTCCTACTCTACGACCCAAGACATAATCAGACACTTAGATTTTTCTCTTCGCTTTTACTTTGCCACTATTGCTTTGTTATATTTTACACTTAGAGCCTCGCTCTATTTATACAATTCCATGGTTCACAGACCATGGGTAGGTCTGTCCAGCCGACATTAGATTAAAAAACTAGGGCGGACAACCCTCTGACTCTATCATACATTTTGCACTCTATGCCCGTAATTCTGGGAGACTTTACAACAATATTGGGTCAAAACTTGGGCTTTGAGCACCAAAACATGCCTTGGGGGGATTCCATGCCCAATAGGCCCCCAACACAAACATCGTGACTCACCCTTGAATCACTCTATCAGTGCAGTGATCTTGGTGCGATGTCCCTCCAATTGTTCTTGAACTATACTGAGATCCGCAATGCACTGAGCTGCTGCTTGCCTAATCTGCTTCATCCATTGTTCTGAGACCTCTCTGTCTAGCGTGCTTCTCTGCATCTACACGTGCATCCCCTATATGTGCATAAGCTTCCCCTCAATATTTGTCGTGATAGTGAAGGCCTCATTAATCCAAGGTTGGACGCGTGCCTTGAGAATTGCCTCCTTGTGTCATGCCACATCCACCTACTCCTTTAGAACCTTAGCTTGCTACATCCTGGCAAGCCACTGGGTGAGGACCAATGTCTACGCAAATCCTTAGACATTGTCATATTTCTACTGGAGTTATCGCACTTTTGTTTCCAAGCACTGGATGTTGGGGTCCTCCTACAAAGTCATGATAACCTCAAGTGCATCTTCCAACATGCTGGTGTAGTCTCGCACTGCACTTCCCATTTCCTCCAATCCCCCTGTGATAGTGCTAGTGTGTTGTTCTCTGACTTCTAGGGGAGTGGAGGGTTATTCCTTTAATCGCAGCTCAACGATATGAAGATTTAGCTTTAGCTGGACCTTGGTCATTTCTTCCCTAGCCTCATGGACTTCAGTTGCTAACCTGTGAATCCGCACCTCTACTGGTAGATCGATTGGGATGACGAGCTCCGAGACGCATCGGCAAGCATCGTCTACCACCTACACCAACTATTTATTCTGCGACACGAATTCATTGCGCTGCAAACTAAGTTCCATGTTTATCTTTTTCTCGCTGAGAAATTGCATCGCACGGCTCTCCCTAGTGTGCAGCTCTATTGTTATCCCATCATGTAGTAGATACAACGTCTCACGTGGAAGGGCAACCAAATTAAGGCCAAGGCCTTTCATCATGTTAACCAAAAATCTATTGGCCTCATTCACTGCCACTAATTATCTGAATGGAAAATGGAATCAACCCATGGTACTCATCCACCCATATTATTCATCGACCCATGGAATTTACCCATGGTATTGTAAATGGCATCCGCCCTTGGTATTGTAAAATCCACCCATGGTATTCATTCACCCATGGAATTGACCCATGGTATTGTAACTGGAAAAATACTATAAGTAACAAGCCACATTTTGTAAAAGGAGAGATTGTCCGCCACAATGTAGCCTTTATAGTTCAGAGGCATGTAGCGACCACATCTCTTCTCAGAGATAAGCTACCATCGCCCTAACTGGTTTATTTCCATTTCTGGTTGTAAGCATTTTTTAGTATTTTCCATTAATGAAATGAAGTATTATTTCCACTGCATCTTTGTGCATATGGTTATCTCTTTATTTTGTTGTATTCCCGTTTAAATCCAGATCAGTGGGTTTTAATAAAAAGTCTCTTTGTGGTTTTGTTTATTGGGCACTCTCCTCTGGCAATGCAATCTTTCAAATCTTGAGGGTCTCTCCCCCCAAGATCCATTTTAATATTTTAGATCTTTGGGGCCTCCTCTCAAGATCCGGACCAATGGTATTAGAGCAGGTTACAATTCCATGGGAATGACGGTTTCATGCATATTTCAGTCTCAATTTTTTTGCAGGAATTGTTTTTTTTTGGCGGCGCGTTTTTATATCAGATCTAAAACATTTGGTACAAAATATAAAAAACAAAAATACCAGATCTAGATTCCTCTTGAAAAATCACCCAATTTAAAAAGAAAAATGGGTCGAATCGGAGTTCGGATGTGGGAGATATCGCTGATTTAAAATCAGCTATTTTATTAGAATTTTTGTGACGGCGGAACTGTTGCAGCATGAATCAGAGATTCTAGGGTGTCCAGATAAGGATTTCCAACTCATGAGAAGATGCAAAATGATCCATTTGCTTCCAAAAACAAGTTACATTAAATATTCTGAGTTATATTGGCCGAGTTATGTCCATTTTAATTCCGGAGCAGCATTTGGAGTGGATTCCCATTGGAGACATGCCCTCCCGCCCCACTTTAGTGGGCACCTGCTTCACATTCATCAGTTTCAACATAGCAGCATTCGGCTTGAGTTATTTGGAGACATGCCCTCCTACCCCAGGCTATGTAGGCACATGCTACTTCATCAACAACCCCATCACGGTTATGGGTCAACCGCACAAAATCCTTGTCATCGAAGTCCATTTGCTAGGCCGCACACTGTCAAAATCACAGTTGGTCACAAGCATTACAAGGTATCTCTATCCTTAGATCTTTGTTTATCAGGGTTTTGGGTTAACCACATAAAACACTTATCTTCAGTGGCTCTTCATATTTAACAAAGGCTTCACAGGAGGGAACATTACATAATGGGGACCATTGCTTCTTAAGGAGGGAGGAATGATCCGAATGGAAAATGGCATCAACCCATGGTACTCATTCACCCATATTATTCATCGACCCATGGAATTTACCCATGGTATCGTAAATGGCATCCGCCCGTGGTATTGTAAAATCCACCCATGGTATTCATTCACCCATGGAATTGACCCGTGGTATTGTAACTAGAAAAATACTATAAGTAACAAGTCACATTTTGTAAAAGGAGAGATTGTCCACCACAATGTAGCCTTTACAGTTCAGAGGCATGTAGTGACCACATCTCTTCTCAGAGATAAGCTACCATCGCCCTAGCTGGTTTATTTCCATTTCTGGTTGTAAGCATATTTCAGTATTTTCAATTAATGAAATGAAGTATTATTTCCACTGCATCTTTGTGTATATGGTTATCTCTATATTTTGTTGCATTCCTGTTTAAATCCAAATCAGTGGGTTTTAATAAAAAGTCTCTTTGTGGTTTTGTTTATTGGGCATTCTCCTATTTTTCTTCTGGCAATGCAATCTTTCAAATCTTGAGGGTCTCTCCCCCCAAGATCCATTTCAATCTTTTAGATCTTGGGGGCCTCCTCCCAAGATCTGGATCAACTAAGGCCCCTTCCGATAACACTATTTTGTTTTCTATCCGTGCGCGCAGCATCTACTCTGCTGCCAAGGATCCTACTGTGGGATGGGTGGAAAGGGTACCCACCTAAGGGGGACACACCTATAACTCCTATAACTGCGCCCTGACAGCCCCCAACATAGTCTGGTGCTCCTGCATAAAATCTTGAAGAGCCTCATTGGTGACATCGTGCACTATCTCACCAATGTCATGGAGATCACCCTCGGTTAGGGTGATTGGGTCAGTGGCAAACTTCAAGGCCTTGACCTTCTTCCTCAGTCCCACTCTCTTTACCATGTGTGGGCGCTTTAACTCAATGGATTTGGTCCATGGTTCCACGCTCCCTTCTACTCTTTCTACTTCCTCTGCCTCTTGACCCGGCGAGGACATTGCTTGGCCCTCATCTGCCTTCAAGGTTGCTGCCTCTGCCTCTTGTGCTATTGCTGCTACTTCTGTGGCCTTCTTTTCCTTGGTGGCTTTCTATGTCACCTCCGAAGATGCCCTTACCTCAACTGTTGTTGTTTCCTTTCTTCTTTTCTTGGCCAACTATGTGACATGCAGCTTGGCATCGTCCTTCTTCCTCTGTGATGCCACCCTCTCAAGTTTTGCAAGATCTAGGGCACGCCATTCCAGGGGTGATAGCTCTAAGACAGTAAAAATGGCATCGTCAGTGGCTATAAAAGGTAGCTTCATCCACTTCTTCATTGTGTCCTTGCACACCTTGATGTGTATATTATGCATGTCAAATTTGAATTTTGCAAAACTCTGCAGACTGTTGTACACCATGGGCGACAAGAATGGTTTTCGGTTAATCCACATCTGGATGTTCATCTCCATGAGCACCTAGAAGACCTTACTGTCACGTATCCTTTTCACATCTTTTGTGGCCCAGAGCGAAGCGTACTTCGTGGCCTCTAGTAAATCTCTATCAATTAGAGGGAATTGACTATCCTTCGGTAGTTCCCCCGCTACGAGCACTATGGATAGCAATAGCCACACATAGTGGAAGGTTTTATCCTGCTCCTAAGCTTCAAAATAGTTCTTCAAACATTTTGTGCAATGGAATTCATCCCATTTAAACTGGACCCCCTCCAGGCACTGTTCGGCCAGTGCGATCATCGATGCAGGTACCTCGTCAGCGCAACACTTTCTCATAACTTTGTCAACCAGGATTTGGGTTGCTACGTGTACTGCTTTGTCCTTGATGTTGGAGATAACGTAGCCCCTCTTCTTCTTCTCCAGCTTGTACTTTGTCTTCATGGCCTCTGCGAGAGCCAAATCACTACCCTTCCCTTCCAAAATCATTGTGGGGTCCTTTCCTTTGTATGGTAGCTGGGAAATGTGATGGATTAGGTCTACCGTGATGGGGATAAACTCCTCCAGCCATAGATACCCATCATGCACCAGGCAGAGCAGCCGCCTGATGACGAAAATGGCTATTCGGGCGCGGTGGAGATGCGACACCCATAGAAGGTTTAGTAGCTCGACCTTTTCCACTTCGCATAGCCACTTCCACGGCTCTAACATTGTCACTACCCCCGCGTTGTTTTGCTTCATGAGATTCTCAATCTCGAGGTGAGGGAACTTCTCGTAGTCAGCGAGGTCCTAGTCTTCAAACTTCATGGTTGGCACATGGCCTAGGTGTGTGCCTTCAAACATAATGCCATTTGGGAGGAGTGGACTCTAGAGTGGACTCTTGGTTTTGTCTAGGTCCTTAGGTACTTTGGCCTTCCCCTTTCGCGGGGGTACATATGAAGGAAGTTTTGTCATAAAGCATGTAGGCTGAATATCTTCCTCCATGCCTTCATCTTCTTCCTCTGCAATGATAAGGGCCTGCACATCTTCTTCCTCCTTATCTATTTCTATCAGGATAGCTTTCCCCTTCTCTTCCATTAATAGTTTGCTACGCAGTGGGTTCCTCAGGGACACACATACTGGAGCCATTACCTGTTTATGCTTCTTGGGTCTTGGCATGCGCGATGATTTGGGGATCTCTGCCACAACCCCGACACCTTCTGGAATGTCCTCCCCACCATTGGAGTCTGTGAAGCCTTGTTGGCGGTTACCTCGTTAATTACCAGACCATCCTTAGTTGATGTCATTGTATATGGGCTGTAATCTAGCACTCACGAATTCAAGGGCTCAATCAACACTCGGCTCACAATGCTCGGGGCTATGCTCAATCGCTCAATTCTCAAATGACCAAGTGTTGTTTACTGGGTAGCCCCTTGCATTTTATAGCACCTTTTGAATTTTAATTTGACTGTTCGCAACAATTTCGGGCCATTAATGCTTTCTTGGTGGCAGGTTTTCCCAAATCTTGCCCATAAATCGTGTCTTAAATGTCTGCCGCCAGCTTTGTTTGGCATCAAGTCGATCATACCATCATAAACAGTGACTTTAATAGTCACTTTCTGGCCAATCCACATGGTAGTGCAATCCCCTGTGCATGCTCGTGGACCTTGTGACTCTCTACTTCTGTGTGCATCTCCAACATTACACAACTCCCAGGCAGAATAGTTTATAGTCATGTGCTCCCTTCCAACTACTTGGAGTGCTAAGATTGTCCTTCCCTTGGCTATTCAGGTGGTCGCACCACCCGTGTGGAGCGCCACCCTATCCTCTATCATGGTTCTTGGAGAATCCCCACCTTCTATGGTTTCGCACGTCCTCATTTGCAACATGCTACCCTGGTCACTACACTTACCGATATGCAATCCAAGCCAAAGAAATTCATGGTGGTAGTTCTCAAACTTGTCAATATGATCGTTTGCACCTTGCCTTATCATCCTAGTTTTCTCAGCGAGAAACTCTTCCTTTATCTTGTCTTCTAGCTTCTTGACCTCTGTGTCCATCAAAGCACTTTTATCTCTTAACGTACGCTTTCTTTTTCAAGTTCACGGAGTCTAAGATTTCCCTATTGGATTTCTTCCTCAAGTCTCATGTGTTTTATCTGTTGTGGCTATGTGATTCCTTCTTTCCGGGCTTCATGAACAGATGTATCTATGGGTGATTTCATGTGCAAACTAGGCTTTGCACATTCCACAGGGATTACAACATCTGCTTCATACTTCAGCATCAGAAGTGCTCGCGTGGTCATGGTTTTTCACATGGTCCTATAAGACCACATAACCACTAGAACGCACAAGTCCTAGTCAGTGTGTCCCACATGGTGGATCGTGTCTAGTACTTAGCATACTTTGTCGAAGGCTTCCATGCAGATAATTTGTGACGCGCTTCATCTTATCCTACTTCATTGTTCATGCCATCTTCTTACTTGCTCCTACTTGTTGGTCCCATTTCCTATCATGAGGACAGTGTGTGTTCATGCAGGTTGCATACCATATGCCTATATCCATCTGGAGAGGTGGGCATGCAGGCTGTTTCATCGCTCATACCTATGTTTCATCCTCATTTGAGGATTTCCAAATCATATGAGAATCATCCTTCTGCGTTCGCGCCAATACTCAAAAGTTCTTTGATGCATACCCCACCATCTTGTAGGTGTAGCGCGCAGTGCCCATTTCAAGGCATCGAACCGCTGCTATTCTGGCACCTCTCTTTCAAATTTGTTCATGAAATCATCCACCTCGCTCAACCCATCATACATAGGCAGATCCCTTACCTATGTTTTCACGCGGTGCAGTGATCTTATCATCATGTTGCAATTGAGTGTGGTTACCTTGTATAACCAGTTCTGCCATTGTTCTATTTCCTCATCTGAATCTGAGGTGCAGGAGCTTTCGTGCTCCCACGAAATCCTGCTATCCGTTGTTGGATTCACCCAGTACTGCTCCCACGTGGTAATTTTGTAGATACAATCTAGATCATCATCGCTCTCGTCGTCACGCACTAGCTCTGTGTAACACGATCCTTCTGCAGGGTCTAAAGGTACCACTATGCATAGTGACTTTTTCTCAAAATAATTTGATGCTTCTTTACGTTTATCACTCCATTCATATTAATGGCCTAATCTATTCCTAGCAGCGTGGGATAGGGATTGTTTTCATCGAAAATATCTATCACTTTGAAATCTACAAGTGTGCTCGCACCTTCGATCCCTGCAATCTTCCCATTCGTAGGACCTTCTGCTGGTTCGCCATTCGCAATTGAATAGGAGATCATTGCAATGCAGGCCTGCCCATGCACTCCCATGTCTGCTTTAGCAGGATGTTTGCATCTGATCGTAGATTCAGAATCACTTGATCCATTTTATATTCCCCAATTTGTGCAATCAATCTCATCTCCCTTCTTGTTCGCATTGTGTGCTTCCCGATCTTCCAAACTGCGCATGGTTCTCCTGACCCAGCGCACCTAGTGATGAGTTCTTGTTGTCACGCAGTAGCTTCATGGATGTCTCCAGAAAGGTAGTGAGCATTGATGGGTCCATCTCTAGTTGTAGTTCGTTTTTACTACCTGAAGTGGAGGCCTCCGTGAAGCTCTTCTTAGCTTCAATGAATTTCTCCTTTGCCCGCTCCAAATCGAACTCTGGTTCCTTTGTTGGAGCCTTGCGAACTCAGCACTCTCTTTTTGCTACTTACCTTTGTCGTCTCCTATTGTAATACCACTTCGGAGCATGATATTTACATCTGGGTCCTCTTCACGCGGCTCAAACCTCATCATTTGCAGGTTTTGAGTCAGTGGAGGCTAGAGTGTTCCTTTATCATGCAACCTCGCTATCAATGTGGGGTAGTCCTCTGTCTCATGATCAAACTAGGTACAATATAAACGTGCTGCTCTCGTAAGATTTGTACAATCAAGGGCATAGTGCCCTGGCCCTCTGCAATTGTAACAAATCAGTTGTCCACAACCCCTTCCTGGTCCCATTCCACCTCGACCTCATCCACACCCCTAAAATCCAGTGCGCGCCATCCCTACATTTTGATCGAGGGCTCGCGTTTCGTTCTGAACTCTGTAGGTAGGAGTCTAATCCATCATTAGCTCATAACTCCTATAGGTATGCTCATCATGGCCTACTGATATGCAGAAGTTATAGAACAACTGCTGGGATGTCTGTGCATACTTATGTAATAGGTGGAAGTTATCTGTAGCATGCTTCCCTCCTATCTAACAAATCACACACCATAATGCAGGTGATTTTCTCGGTCCTGCTTGTGCCTATGGTCTCAATGGCATTGGTCCTCCTCCCGCCAGGTAGTTCACGAAGATTAGACAATGGTCCTTGTCATGTCCTTGGCCTTTACACTTTATGCACCATACTTCCTTGCGCGCTTTTGGGTGAGTTCTCCTGTCTTGCTTCAAACTCTACATCTCCAAACACAGCTTTTTCAACCGCGGGTGGAACTGTTGCACTCCTAGACTAGGATCTTGTATCAGGGTCTTGTGCAGTCTCATTGCGATCTCTAAAGCTTCAGCCTGAGTGGATAGCTTCTGATGTGACAGCGTGGTCCTTAGATGTGGTATTAGTGACACTACAAACTATGCATGGTGCTACCCATTTGTCAAGGTCATGTTGGCTTCATGAATCATACCCTTCAATATCTGATCCAACTCCCAGGGTGTCTTGCCTGGAAGCATTGTGATTTCCTTAAACCCAATAATCAACTGTGTCTATGATTTTGGCCTGCTAAATTCCTTATTTAGTGCAGCTTGGATATCCGTGATCCCCGCGTTTGGATTTTCATTAGAATGCTTAATGTACCACGTTAGTGCGTGATCCTGCAACACGCTTACCAACATTTCCTCCTTTATGTTTTCATCTGTGACTCCTTGCGCTTCCCATATAGCCTTTACCATGAACCAAAATTGGTCTGGATCTTCGTTTCGTACTCCTTTGAATACCAACAACTTTATTGTGCTCACCATATTGAACTATGGTAGTGGCGAAGGTGGTGTGGGCAGAGATGGGGGTGAAGAGGGAAAAACTGGTGGTGGTGTAGGTGGGGGTGATATGCGCGGAATTCATTGCCTTATCATACTGATCACACTTCTTGGTGAAACCTTCGCGAGTTCTTCCTCACTTTCTTGTTGAGGTGAAATCAAGGGGCTAGTTTCTATCTCTATGTTACCTTCGTTTCTGTAGATCCTCCCACTTTACATAGCCCCACACATCAATTTATTCGCATAACCTGCTTTTCACACAGTAGCATTTTAATCCAAGTGTTCAAAGATTTAACATACTTACCTCATGGTCCTTTGAGGAAGCATTTTTCAGCCTTGTTCTAGTTGACTAAAGTATTTATTGCGAACTTGGTGATAAACCCTCCTATTATTTGATTGATCCAATGGTCCACATCATGCGTGATCTTATCTTCCGATACTTCTAGTCTGCACACCACCTCTAGAGTCCACATAATAGGTTTTTCAAGCCTACACCTTCCTTGATTGTCTGCTAGCTTCGAAATCACTCGTACAACTCAGAGGGGAAGGATGCAAAGAAAATCTCATGGATTTCCGTATATAAGTAGTGCTCTAACCAATGTTCCTTCGATACTCACAGATTCCTATTTTCCTACGTCGCAAGCTTATGAATCTTTCTGTCCAGCCACTCTTCAATTTCTTTCTTTGTCAGAATCTAGTGACATGACATCAAACATCTCTTATGTAGATCCCAGTCCTGGCATCGAAACCATTTGTTAGCTTGTTGGGGCCTGACCCAAGTTCAGAAGTCATTTAGCGAAACAAATCTCGGTACTACTAGCCCTTTCAGCAACAGTCCACAGAGCGCGGACTGAGGTCTCACCTGAAGTAGTATGGGAGGGTGCTAGGACCAAGTTTCCACACCCTGGAGATGTCTGATGAGTTCAAGTGGTACGTGGTTCAACCTTCTGCACACATCGCTATGCACACTTACCCGTACCTTGTAGCCTGAGATGCTGCCTTCGTGCAGCCCTATTCAAAGGTAGAACACTATTATTACCCAGTCCTTACTAGTATTCCACTGTTAGTTGATTAACTTAGCTTATTTGTATGTGTTAAGTTATACTTAGCAATATAAACCATTCATACATGCGTGAGAAGTAAATAAACAATATATTTGCGATTTACATTAACCATGAATTAATCCAAGTATAGATACATGAATCGGTAACAAAACCTTTCTTTATTAATCTCTTCTTTGGTTACAAACTCAACTCTGCCCTGAACACTCAGTTGTGGACTACTAGGCCTCTGCACACTCAACTGCAGAGCCTTCTCCTACTCTACGACCCAAGACACACTTAGACACTTAGACTTTTGCTCTTTGCTTCTACTTTTCCATCTATTACTTCGTTATCTTTTACACTTAGAGCCTCGCCCCATTTATACAATTCCATGGTCCACAGACAATGGGTAGGTCTATCCAGCCGACATTACATTACAAAACTAGGGCAAACAACCCTGTGACTCTATCATACATTTCATGCTCTGTGCCCATAATTTATGGAGACTTTACAACAATATTGGGTCAAAACTTGGGCTTTGATCCCCAAAACATGCCTTGGGGGGATTCCATTCCCAACACCAAAAATCCAAACTCACTCTAAATATCCAATATAAATATATCCTAGAAGCTTGAGAGTGAGTGAAAGCTACAAGATTCAAAAGATATTATTTACCCTTGATTACCACTTGATTTGTAAGTTGTTTGTCACTATATTTTTGTTCTCCTACACTTCTAGATCTAAAATTAATATAGAAAATGCAAAAACATATTAGGAGAGTCCTTGAAACAACCTAAAAGTGTGGAAAACACAATAAGATTATAGATCCTTAGGTGCTTGAGCTAAGTGTCTAACATAAGAATGAAAGAAGGTCCTATATATGAATAAAATGAAATTAAAAGGTAAGTTATGTCAATATAATCCAAACTTGCATGATAAAAAGGTCAAATCCCCTTAGGGTCAAAAACAAAACATGTCCTAGTTAAGGTATACATTGTTTCAATGCTTTAGGACAACTTTAGCCACTTCTAAATCTTGACAATATGCAATTTAATGACTTCAAAAATGTAACTAGATATTTTAAGACTTTATAAACAACCTTTCACAAAACCATAAGCAAGGAGCCCCGCTAATATTTTTATATATATTTATGAAGATGAATTAAGATTAGTTTAAAAAAAACCCTCAATTTATTGTTAGATAACATTGAATTACTAAAATAAGAGGGTCATTTTACTTAGGCCTTTATATCTTCAATATGGCATGGTTTCTAAGAAAAAGGTATAGAATAAAAAATATAAAGCATAAACATTTTTCTAGACAACAAATAAAAGATATTAAATGGATTATTTGTTATTTTGATGGTTAAATTTTTCTATTTCTTGATTTTTTGTATTTTTATATTTTTTACGATTTTCTTTAAATAACCAATTAAAAAGACAATTGCAAGGATTTTGAAAATATTTTTTTGGTTGTTGGATTAGGGCTTAAGTTCCTTATCTCCACTAGGGCTATTATGGTCAAGATAGAGGCCCCTCTTAAGTTGGTTGTCCAATGTTTGTGAATTAGAGCAAAGAGTTAGAACCCTAGAAGTAAGAGTACAATTTTATTTGATCAAGATAAGATATGAAAACAAGCACTACTAGAATAAAATATTTTTCAATTGGAAATCCTTTAACCCTAAGCTCAATTATGACAAAAATAAAATCAAACCCTTTTTGAGGAACATTAGGTATATCCCAACAAGGATATTCAATTCTTAACTCACGCCAAGAGAGAAGTAAGAAACAATAAGAAAACATGGATGTCCCTTTCCAAGTGAAAAAATTTCCCTTCAAATGGATTGATATTTCTAGCCTTGTAGTAGTCTTGAATTAACAACAAATTTTCCTTTCAAATTTTTTTAGAACAACCAAGAAAAAGAAACTCCAATTTCAACACTGAATCTTTTCATGAAAATAGTCACATTATGACATGATGATCTTAACAATTCACAACATATAGGGAGGAGAGTTAGCTTTGTATTTATAGATGAGGCTCTCAATATATCTCCTCATTTTTCTTCTTCGAAATGGGTGATTTTTCATCCGCAAAATGATTGCAGACTAACTCAATACAAAAAAGAAAAAAACTTTTGCATTACTTAAAAACCTCAATTAGAGGTAGCATCCCACTATAAATGTTTTCTTTACCTTAAAGAGGGGTTTTTCTTGCATAATATTCTAATGCACCCTTAGAAAATGGCTTGAAGATAGTTGAAGTAAAATTAGAATGCTTGCAAGGTCCAATGTATTCATCCTCTTACTCAACATTTCTCAAATTTGACCTCTTTAACCTCAAATGGGTAGGAAAAGGTGTATGACTCCCTTGAATTGGCCCATAACTTACTTGAAATGTGCTTTAAGGATTCATTTTTCTTCCTTATAATTATTCCTTTGTCCATTAGAGTATCCTTTACTTGAAATAACACTTTTCTTGCTCATAATAGGTTCCATGTTGCTACTTTAACCCCTCACAGTTTACCCATTTGATGTGAGCCCCGTTTTGAAGATGACCACATGCTTGAAAAGGTACTTTTAGGAAGTTGTTTAGAGTGCTTCAACTTTAAGATTACTTGTCTTGAATTGCAGGTTGCAACAAACCTTATCTCTACCTTGGAGGATGTGGGACATCGCGTTGGGGAGGGAAAATGCATCATGAGTTGTGATATTTCCATGAGAATGATGGCCATGGCCAAAGAGGTGCACATACATAAAAATATGATCCATGTAGGGAAACAATGATGTACTAGAATAACAAAAATATGGGTGCTTCCATCTTTACATGGATCGATCAACTTTATATGGATTTAAAGAATAATTATTCTATTAAATAATGTGTCCTAATAGGTCCACCTCCATTATGCCTGCACACGAACTCGGGACATAAACATTTCCATCAAGGAAGGGATTTTGCACATACTAGGGTTTATTCAACAATGCCATAAGACTAGACACCATGAATACAAAGTTAAGAATACTGACCATGATAACCCACCATCAGGAATCTAGAAGGCACTTTTACACCATCCCACATGTCCTTACAAGGATATAAATTTCACATAGTTGGGATTACAAATGGTATGGTGAAAATGTTTTTAGTACCCCTACTAAAATAGTGGTAACAAGTAGCAATTTTGGAACTACAAGGATTGGGAGATCCTACTAAAAATTGAATATATTTTCTAATCCTTCTTCTTCTTCTCCTTATTATTCTTTTCATGGTGAATAACTCATAGGTGTATTGGTTTACAAGTATCCATTATCCTATGGAAACTTATGAGGTTTCAATATTTGATATTATTCAATTTCTAACAGTATGGTTTTCAAAATATTCTTTGTCTTATGATGCTCAATAGGGTTTTCATCATAAGAATAATAATTGTTGTTAGTAAAATAACAATAAATAAATAAATAAAAGTTTATGTATTAAGAGAAAGTGTGTCCTAAATTAGATAAAGGTGTTGTGACTATGTATGTTAGATATTAATTCCTTTAAAGCCAATGAAATTTTGTAGACCTTTAATCAACGTCCATTGACAAGAATGTGAACTATAGCTTCATTAGTGATACACATTTGAATAGAACCATCACTAGAGATTATTTTTGTTTAATAGTGGCCGAGACATTTTGTTCTAAGTTTTCCATTAAAATATTTGGGTATGGAATCATAAAGTAATTCCTAGTCACTAACTTTGTATTGTTTTCTTTTGATGAAGTGATCATGCCAAAAAAAATGTTAATTCTGTATGGACGAGTGCTTGTTACACACATCATCTAGGGCATTGAGATAGTTCACTTGTTATCTTTATGTTGTAGAATGGTCAAGCACTAGTTCTAAATATATCCAAAGAGTTTTGGTTACAAATTTTATCAGCAACAAAGTCGTTTTACCGCATTTTATCTTATAATATGTAAAATTTTTAATTGTTTTTTAGGTCTAAACTATTTATATGAGTATCTTTGTCCAATATTTTTTAAAATTTTAACTTAAGTTGGTAAGAATATTCTCAATATTTTTGTTTTTATCAAAACCATTATCTCATGAATTATAGTATGTAGTTCATGTGTTGATGACCCAAACTTTCAAGTAATTATGAAGTGAATTTGGAACCTTTATTTGTGACTATTTCCTATAGAACACCAATTGTAGTGAATATGTTTAAACTCAAAAAATAGCTACTCTATCTTATTTTGCAGTCAAGACACTTTAACCTCCACCCATTTGGGATCATAATTTGTGTAGAATAAAATATAATATTGCTAACTAGAAAGAGGTTCAATTGTGTCCAATTAATTCTGAGCCCCATATTTTAAATGGTTCTAAGGGAAATTTTAGTTGGAAAGGTATTTCATCAATTGGAACCATCTTTCCCATTCACTAGAATTCATAACATCTATTGACATATTCCCTAGCATAATTCTAAATAATTGGCCAACAACATCCATGATGTATACCTTTTAGAATATTCCTTTTTGCAACAATATGAATTCAATTTGGTTCACCATTTCATATATGAAGCACATCAAAAATTATTCCTCTCACACGTAACACTAGAGTACATTATCTAGTCTCATTTCAAAAAAATAACCATGAATCTAGCTATGTGGGAATTTTTTTAATGATTTTGCATCATTTTTTATAAAAAGAAAGTGTCAAGGAATCCTTATAACAACAATGTATTTTGCAAATTTAGAAAACACATGGGGTTTGAAAAGAATTACAATACAATTGTTCACTAAAGAGAATAATCTTCTACAAAGTCTTATTTAGGATCATTTTCCATCCAAGATGGGGAAATATATTACCAGATTTTCTTGGCCAATATTATCATATATAGCCATATCAAACTCTTATAATAAAATTAACCACCTAACACCACAACCACTAAAAGTAATATTACTCATTAGATATCTAATAGTAGAATGATTCATGTGAACAGAAATAAAGTATTTGGTGATGTACTAACAAAATGTATTGATTGAATAAATGACTACTAAAAATTCCTTTTCTAGTGATGGTATAATTTAGCTCAAATCTAGAGATATTTACTTAGGCATAATAAATTCCATAATTTTCAAAACCTTCATCTTCTTATAGGAAAACATCTAGGTTTTTTTTAAGTAGTTGTTTGAATCTAAAACATAAGGTTTTGATTAGGAAGTTTAACAGATGGATGAAATTTGTTTTTCTTTCATAGACTCAAAGTTTTTTTTACTTTTCTTAGTTTTTTAGTTCATATAAAATTAACATCCTTAGTAAAAATGACTAAGAGAGGTGATGTTAGTTTGCTAAAAAATACGTGGATCGTGTATAATAACCAACATGTCCATGAAATCTATAGTTATAACAACACTCCTGAGGGGTAGGTAAATTTTGTATAGCAACCATTTTGGTATGGGTAAATTTAATGCTTGAATATAAGATGTTATATCCTAGCACTATTCTCTTATTCATCATTCAAAAAAAAAATTCATGGATGATGGATAGATTCATATCCTAAAAATGTGGTAGGACAATTTTTAGATTAGCTAGTGCTTTTTCATGAGAATAATTATGTATACTTTAACATAGTTATGAACTAAGCTTGAAAAGGTATAGAAGATTGTTGGCATTATGATACTAGTGTTTCCCTTGACGACAACTCACTCACAATGTAACAGGTCTATTCAGAGGTAACAGGGCATTGGTACAAAAGAATAGGAAGATGGAACTAAAGTCTAATAATTAGAATGAAGAAGTTGAAGGTAAATTATGGTGTAAAGAAGTTTAAGATGTATACATACGTCTGCTTTGTCAAAATAGCGTATACATGCTGGTTCACGTAACAAAAAGAGCATATATGTATACACACACTTTCACAAGTAGAAAAACACGTATATGTTGGAAAATCAAGGAAATTCAAGAGGAGACAATATCAAGGGTCAATACCATGGTATTAGACCACAATATTGAGTGGAGTAATGACTATTTGATCCTGTCCAAGAATACCATGAGTCCTAAGTGCTTTTGGTCCGAGGTATTAAGAAAGGCCAAAAACTGTATAAGGAGGAGAAGATCATAAGGCCAAGTGTGCAAGTGAAAGGATTTCTAAGGAATACTTCTATCTGAATTATATTTTATGTTGCAGGGGCTATGTTTGTGATTTGATCTGAAATATTTTTTGCACCTTGAATTCAATATTGGATCAGTATCATGAGACATAAGATGACTTATCATTGAATGATCTGATATCAGTTGGGCTAGATCTGATGGTATACACCTATTTTATTCTTTAAATGTCATGATTTGGGTTTGTCTGAAGTCTAGAATGGCAACGATCTTATGAGTTAATATTTGCAAATCTATACACTGGTTCGTCTCGGTAAAAGTGCACGTACACACATGTTCTACTCTTCCAAGTAACGTATACAAAGGAAAATCCTTTTCTTCAAATTTGACTGATCTATCTGATCAGTTATATTGTTTTACTATTGTCTATCAATGAAGTCTTCTTATATCTAAATGTAAAACTGAATGCATAAGGACTTTGGTATCTGATTCATTCATTGTATAAGTGAGAAGGGTGATCTCTGCTACTGCTTGTGTAAAGATCTGTAAATTGACTATAGATGTTTAGTATATTGCTAGTTGGTACAGACTTGATTCAAAAGATTTATGTTTCAATAGTCTTGAAGGTATACGCAGGTTTGATTAAAGGAAGTAGTGTATACACACAAGTTGGGTTCAGTAAAGTAGTGTATACATTCTGATACATGATTTTTGAGGTTGCAGCTGGTTCTGAATGATGATGTTGGTTTATGGGTTCAGCACAGTGTTCTGGTGACACTGATCTCACTGTTCAGATTAATTGATTACTGGTTGATGTAGTTTGAAAGTTCTGATGGGTCTAGTATGAAAATTTGATGAAACGAGGCCTTCATGTGTATTGTTGTGTTCCAGGAGCATCCAGACTTAAAATTTATGAAACTTGGTCCCTGGAATAATACTGAAGGTCGTAGCCTTCTATAGGCTAGCACCTACATACTAGTAAACACATTGGCTAGTACAAGAGCTAGGGGGTTGTAGCTCCCTTCTAGTAGAAGCTGTAAAACAAAAGAAGGTTATATCCTTCTGCAGGTGGGTGCCTGTGTACTGGTATCATTCTGCACTAGTACAAGATTGTAAATAGATTTTCTTATTATTAAAAGAATACAAAGATGACAACAGCAGGTGGTTTTTCTTCCGCATTGGGTTTCCACCTTAAACCTTGGTGTTCATGTGTGCTGCTTATGTGTGATTGTTTATTATTGTTTTATTGCATTGTTTAACAAGTTATTGATGCACTAATTAAAAATCAACATATGATAAAATGATTAAATCATAATCTCTGTGGGTATACATTGGTTTCTCTAATAACAGTAGCATGTACATGCTAGTTCACTTCATAGAAGTAGCATATATAAATCTGTTTGGGAAATGAAAAATTATTGAATTGATAATATTGATTCACCCCCCTCTCAATATTATTTCCAACAATTGGTATTAGAGCACGTCCTTTAAAAGAAGCTCGATCGGTTGAAGGAAGATCTTTCAAGATGAATAGAGGTAAGTTACCATTCAAATGCTTTGTTTATGGTAGAGTTGGCCATTATGCTTCCCAATGTCCTCATAAAGATAAATATGAAAAAGGAAATGAATATGCAAAAGGCAATCGAAAACAAGTTGTCAATAGAAGGAGTTACTATACACATGAAGATAGTGATGGTTTATCTAATAGTGATGAAGATGAAACTGAACAAGATTATAGACTACTCATGGCTTATGACAATGATGAGTTTTTGGATGCCTTATAAGAGGAATACTTTCTTGAATAAATCACAAAACTCAAAATCTGCTTAGGAGAAAATAATATGATCACAGATATGTTGACACACCAACTCGCTAAAAGAGAAAAACATAATGAAAATCTAGAATGTGAAATTGTGGGTTTAAGAAAATAACTTGAGAAGACAAAATATCTTAATCTTAGATTTGCTAAAGGATCTGAAACTTTAAATGTAATCATCAAAGTCCAACATTCTCCTCTAATAAAGATAGGTATTGGATATAGTGAAGAATCATCTCAATCACAGAAGTCCTCAGCCTCCACCAGAAGCTATCTTGATGCAGGAAAGACTAATGAACAGTATGATAATCATCAACAAAGGCCTAAAATTACTCATCAGGTAAATCATACTCAATTTACTCCAAGGATGAATACTAGTAGAAGATTCAACCAACAGGTAAACAATGCCAAAAGATTCTATGATCGCAGAAATTTATTTAATGGGCAATGTTTTTCATGTCATAACTTTGGGCATAAGGCTGCTCAATGTGTTGCTTACAAAACCATCATGACTAGAGAAGCACAAAATCAAAGGAGTATAATAGGAATCAAGAAATGTTCTTATAATAACTTTTCTCCTCTTGAAAATGAGATAGAATGTTCGATTTGTAGCAACTTTGGTCATGAAGAATCTAAATGGAGGAGAAAATTTCAACCAACACTTCAAAAGGAGCAAACACCAATAAATCCCATGATATGGAGAAAGAAGGAATCTCAATCAGAAATATGTGACATAGCTATGTATGCAGAAGGACAAGAAAATCAGTGGTACATCGACAACAGATGTTCCAAACACATGATAGGTGATAAAGAGAAACTTCATTGATATAATGCTTTAGAAAATGAAAAGAATGTCTCAATTGGAAATGACACTTTCGCTATCATTAAATGTAAAGGTTATTTTTTCTTGAAAGAAAAGGTTAAAGCTAGAAATGTCATGTATGTAGATGGTTTAAAGCATACCTGTTGAGTGTTAGTCAAATGTGTTATCAAGGAAATGAATTTGTGTTTCGATCAAACAGATGTATGGTTCATGAGCTTGATATAGGAAAGACCGTGATCAAAGGTACAAGAACTCAAAACAACTTATACATACTCAAAGGAGGAAAACAACAATGTTATCTAAGCAAAGCAGATGAAAACTATCTATGGCATAGAAGATTGGGACATCTAAGCTTTTATCAAATAAGAAAAGCATGCAGGTTCAAGTCAATTCGTGATCTTTCAGATATCAACACCCCATAAAATACCATATGCAAACCATGTCAAATCAGTAAGAAAACTAGAGTTCACTTCATTGAAAAGGAAGGATCAACAAGTAAGCCTCTTGAACTCATCTTTACTGATTTATGTGGAGCAACAAGGAAAAAGTCACCTCGTGGAGAAGAATAATTTATTTTATTTATTGATGATTTTTATAGGATGTGTCGGATAGGTCTACTAAAGCATAAAGATGAAGCATTTGAAAATTTTAAAGCCTTCAAAGCTTTAGTTGAAAATGAGTCAGATCAAAAAATGAAATGTTGCAGATCTGATTGAGGGGGAGAATTCATATCAGATGAATTCTTCGACTTTTTTGAACAACATGGAATAAAAAGGAAATTCTCTATCGCAAGAACTCCTCAGCAAAATGGCGTAGTAGGAAGAATGAACGTAATAGTTCAACAAATGGCTCGAGCTATACTTGATGAATCTAGAAGTCCTACAACCTTCTGGGGTGAAGCTACATTTTCTACCATGACTATTCTTAACAAAGTGAATGTTTAGGTAAATAGCAATCAAACTCCATATGAAATTTGTTATGGTAATCCTCCTACTATAAAAAAATTTAGATTTTTTGGAAGCAAGTGTTTCATCAAAAGGAGTAATGAAAAACTCGCTAATTTTGAACCTAGAGAAGACGGAGGAATTATTCTTGGTTATTCATCCAAAAGTAAAGGATACAAATGTTATAATAAAAGACTTCGGAAAATTGTTGAAATAATTGATGTTGTAATTGATGAAGCATGCAGAAATCCGGAACAAATGAAATCAACAGAGGAATATGACAATGAGGAAGATGGGGGTTGCTTTCCCACATCAAATCAAAATGATATAGAAGAAGAAACCAATGAAGCATCAGAAGAAGGTACAACAGACAGGGAAAAGCCTCCATCCAAGTATGTTTAGAAGAATCATCCAAAATCTCAAGTTCTAGGAGAAAAGGGGTCTGGAGTACAGACAAGAAGAACTCTTATATGGACCTCAAATTATCTAGCATTACTATCCTTCGCAGAACCTCAGAATGTAAATGAAGCTTGTAAAGATGAATGTTGGGTCAACGCCATGGATGAAGAACTTGACCAAATTGAAAAGAATGATACTTTGGAGTTAGTTCCTAGACCTCATGATAAAAATGTTATAGGAATAAAATGGATATTTAAGAATAAGTTGAACGAAAATGGAGAAGTTATTAGAAACAAGGCAAGGCTTGTTTGAAAAGGGTATGCTGAACAAGAAGGTATAGATTTTGAAGAAAAATTTTCACCTATTGCCAGACTTGAAGCCATAAGGATGTTTCTTGCTCTTTCTAGTTCTCAAAAATTCAAAGTATATCAAATGGATGTAAATCAACCTTTCTTAATGGAGATTTAGAAGAAGAATTTTATATTGAACAGTAAGAAGGATTCATTCTTGGAAATAATGAAAAACTCGTATGCAAGCTCAAAAAGGCTCTCTACGGTTTGAAACAGGCTCCAAGGGCTTGGTATTACCACCTTGACAAATATCTACAAAAAAAAGGTTTCACAAAAGGTTTTGCAGATGGCAATTTATACATAAACATTGAAAATGGTAAACTGCTAATTATTTTTTTTATGTTGATGATATCATTTTTGATAGCAATGAAGAATCCATGAGTCATAATTTTTCTTTAGTAATATAGCAAGAATTTGAAATGTCCTTACTTGGTGAACTTACTTATTTTCTTGGTCCACAACTAAAACAAACAAAATATGGTATCTTTATTTCACAAACCAAATATCTCAAGTAGGTCTTGAAGAAGTATCAAATGGAATATTCTAAACCAGTATGTACTCCAATGGCAACAGGATGCAGTTGATGAGCCTCAAAAATGGGTAATTATATGGGCTCATTCAGCCTCGTAATTTGACTTAATCCACCATTCTCATTAGTCTATTGCATGTTTTTTATTATATTTATGCTAATAGAGTGAGTTGGGTTAGTCACTATGCCAACAAGTCTAATGTGTGCTTTATGCAGTTTTTTGGTCAATTTTGAGACAAAATCAAAGGTTTTAATGAGCACTTGGCAGCCAAATTCGTGGAAGAACAAGGGAGAGGATTTGTAGGAAGACGTCCCCTTCATTTATGAGCCCTTATCTTGAATTCTCCACCAGCAACTCGGAGTTCAAGGGCCACCACATCGATTATCACAAGGGTAGCCGGGCAAGGGCTAGTAAAGTTGTTGTTAACTGCAAGTTTTGGCAACCGAGTTCCTAGAGTTTAGGAGGACTGTTGGGGTCCTCAATTTGTATAAATAAGAAGGCTTAGCGCCCCATTTCAGTTAGCTAGTTTGTAGTTCGATTTTAGGAGGAGTTAGTCATATGTTAGTTAGATTTTAGTCAGTAAGTTAGCTCTGCATTTCAGCACATTTTCAAGCTTTTCCTTGTGGACAGTTTTTGGGATGTAACTATTATTTCTTGCTCAATAAAGATGAATCCAGCTTTGCACCAGCTCTAATCTCTCTTAGGAGGCTATAGCTCTTGGGTTTGGGCCCAACCCAAGTGCCTAGTACCTCCTTTGTGTACCTTTATGTGTCTTTGCTGCATTCTTAAAATAAAATCTATTATTTAGGTTTAAATCTTGTTTTGTTACTTAGGTTGCTTTTGATGATTAAAATAGCTTTTCATGTTTCAAGTGATTTAAAAAGTTGGTAACAGAAAATATCTTCAAAAAGGCCATCAAGCAACCCTTGATCTCACCTCTCCCTCCTTGGGACCATGAGCTGAGACCAAGGTGTCCTTGCTGCCATAAAAACAATGTTCTTGCTTCTTCATGCAATTTCTAGTGTTAGATTCTTAGTTGCAAAAGTTAGTACCAGTTGTGATTACATGCTTAGATCCATTCTTGCTTGGTTTCCATAGTTGTTTTACATGATTTGCTGCCAATAAACTTATGTTCATCATGCTTATGGTTTCTAGGTCAAAATAGCTAGATCTTTGGTTTGCATAGTCTTTGTTTGGTTAGTTTTGGAAACTAATGTGTAGAACACCTGTGATGCCTTCCTGCCTACTCTTCCTCCACCAATACAACCTGCTCCATCCCCTAACTCAGATTCTTTCCCTTCATTTGCCACATTTTCCCACTTTGCCCTAATTTCTACATTCTTGTGCATCATTGCTCCCTCCATCCTTGAACAAATCCAATCGCTCCTTAGCCTCATTCACCAGGTCCTAGACCCCTTAACATGCTTATCCAACCTCCATTTCCACTTTCCCACTTTTTTTCCTCCATAAACCCCCCAAAATCCTCTTTTTGGAACATCCTGTAGAAGCTACAGAACATCCTGTAGAAGCTACAGTACACCCTGTAGAACCCCTGCAGACTTCCTGTAGAAGCTCACGAAAGCGGTTTCTTGAGATCTAATCACTATGAAACTCTCTGGAAGGGTTCTAGGGACCCCTTAGGCCCTCTTCTCACCTTCCCAACCTCCTGCAAGCATTTCCTTTCACCAATCAACCTCTGCACAGTTAAAACACATGCATAATAATTCTACAAGATTACTCAAAAATACAAAAAGATGTTTTTTCCAGATTTCACTGTAGAAGTAGCTTATTCACATGCATTTTCCCTTTATAAAAGTCAATGGCATCCATTTCCACCGCTTTCATCTCTTTTTCTTGCACTAGTAGGGTTAGTCGGTAAAACTAGGGTTTGCTAGGGTTTGCATTTCCTTTCAACTTTCAGTTTCTTTCTGCAAGTAGACTAGCCTCTTTTGAGTTAGCTTTCATCTATCACAGTTAAAATCTTCTTCTAAGAGCTCATAAAAGTTGGCTTAAGCTCCTAGCGGACTTGTGCCAACTGATCAAGTGACAGTCGTGGCAAGAGCTAGTACTTGTGCATATAGCACCATCGCTTCCAAGTTTGTTACGAACTACCGGTTGATAAATTAAAGAAGGGAGTCCCAGGAGTTGCACCATTATTGCTGCAATACTAGGGCCCACCATATTTTTGGTGCCATTGCCGGGGAAGCATCAGAGTATTGGTGATTGCTGATTTTCTTCTATTTTCTACTACAACCTTCTGCTAAGTAGTTTATTTTAGCAAGAGTAGAGTAGTTGTTTCATTTCCATTTTGCAATTTCATTTCCACAAAAGTAGATTAGACATTTCTTGCTTTCATTTCATTTCAGCAAGTGTAGATTAGATATTTCCTACTTTCATAGATTAGCATTTCAATTCCGCAATTTCAATTCTTCAAGCGTAGATTAGCACTTCAATTCTGCAATTTCAATTTTGCAAGCGTAGCTTAGCATTTCATTCCTGTAATTTCATTTCAGCAAAATAGATTAGTCCTTTCCTGTTTTCATTTCAATTCTACATTTTCATTTCAGCAAGATAGATTTTAGTTGGTTGCAATTCAATCTATTTCAGTTTTGTAGGTACAAGCAAAAAAAAAGCAAAAATCAACCAAAAAGCTTTCCTTTCCTGCCTTGTAGGAGTAGAGCTAAGTCAGAAAAATGTTTGCAAAACACTCCCCACTGCTTCACACAGCCAACATTCTCCCTTCTTCGATGGTTGTGAGTAAGAATAACCCCTAGGTGGACATCAAGACATATTTGAAGAACCTCTAGGGGAGAAGAAGAAGGAAACATTCCTCTGGAGCAAATGGCTACAAGCAGAAATGTTGGGAGCAGTACCTTATCCAAAAACGAATTCACAAATCAAATGGAAGGTTTCAAGAGCGATATGAGGCAGTTTCTTGCCATGCAACTGGATACCTTACAAATTCAAAGGAAGCAAGAGGAAGCCAAGAGAGCTTTGGCAATCTTTTGTCTGAGGTGCACTAGAAAGCATCCTAGGAACGAATGTCCATTACACTACATAGAAGTGTGTTTTGTCTATGAAAGAGACCATCCTACAAATCAATTCCCTTCCTTGCCCAGGCTTAAAGCTGCATATCAGAGGGCCAAAGGAGTCACTGAACCACTCTATTATATGAATCAAAGGAGGCCACATGGACCCATAACTTACCAGCAAGGAATGCAAGGGACATCTTAGACCTATTATAACCCCTATCAAGCCACTTCCATGCCTTCTTAGGGTCCCCCTGCTCATCCTTCCTGGTCCACACCCCCTTCTTGGTCGTATCCTCCTCAATATCATGCTCAACCAGCTGCTCATCCATTTCACCCTTACGCTTAGCCACAGCCTCAGTGGAATGCAGCTCATCAGGAGTGGAGGCCCAAGTACAACTCTCCTCCCACTCCTTTGCCTCCACCACCTGCCCAACCACAACCCCATCTGAATCCATCTCAAATATAAACCCCCACTCAACTACCTGTACCACCATTTCCAAACCCGCACATTGGAGTAGCCCAACCCAATTACAATGTTGAGGCACAACATGTCCAAACAACTCCTCTTGAGCTCAATGATATTCACCATAGCTCAGGAAGATTATTGCAAAATAGAGATAATATTGACAGCATTGAAGGACCACATCCAGCGAAAGGAGATTCAAAGGAGGAGATCAAAGAACCATGGGCTACACTTGATGAAGAGAAGACACTGGAATGAGAGATCGAGAGAGCTCCCTCATGGTTACCGTCAAATCCTCCATCTATTCAAGAGAGAAATCAGTAAAAAGAGGAAGATGAGAAGGTCATGGTAGAAGGTTACATGAAGAATGATCCAAATCAGCAAAAGGACCAAGGATAACAGAGCTATATTGAGATATGGCTCCAGACGGTCACTAAGTTGCAGCAGTACTCTCTTCCTCAGCTATATTTGATCCCTTCAAAATCAAATCATTTGGTCTCTGAAATCCGGATAGCTGTCAAAGCATGCATTTCAAGCCTTCGCATCATTTTGTATCTAATCTTGATGTGCACATGGCTCCATTGGAAGTATTCTTATACTTGAAAATGATTTTGTTTTTCAAGTAGGGCAGGGTAGGAAAAAAGAAAAAAATGAAAATAAGAAGAAAATAAAAATCTAAGGTGAAAACCTCCTCGGAGGCGCCTTAGATTGGCTCATTGATTGAAAACCTCCATGAGGCGTTCAATGGGTTGGAAATAAGAGAAAATAAAAAGAGAATAAGATCCCTGGGTGAAAACCTCCTTTGGAGGTGCCCAGGGCAGGCAATTAGGGTGAAAACCTCCATGAGGCGCCCTAGTTGTTTTAAAAAAAAAGAGAGAAAAATAAATAAGAAAAGAGAAAAAGAAAAATAAACCTAATTTCCATTGAACAATTGCAGGTTGCAGCAAGGACATTGCAGTTTAGGAGGATCGCTCAAAACAAAGACAGAGGAAGTTTTGTGCCTTCCACAGGAAGTTCTGTGTCTTCTACAGGAAGTTCTGTGTCTTCTATAGGAAGGCTACAAACAAGCCAAAATTGATCTCTGAAGAGGACCCGAAGGCTGGGAATATGTCCATGAGGCCTACACACATCCATGTTTCCATCCCTCACCCTTCTCCATTATTTTTTCCATCTCATTGTGTTTCTTTCCTAAAAATTGTGTGTTCTACAGGAAGTTCCTGTAGAAATTACAGAAAGCTAGAAATGGATTTTAAAAGGCAGTTTGGCGAACATGATAGCTTCCTAAAGGGTTCATAAGTCCTACAATCTTCAAACTCCTCCTCCATCATTTCCATGCCTGCATCACAGCCCAAGCTTATTTTTCTCACTGTGCAAACCGCCTGCAGAATGCTTTGAAGCAAAAATACATAGAACAGAAATTTGTTTTTTCCCTCACGTGAAAATTGTGCATCCATTTACAAAACAGTTTTACGGGGAGTTGTATAGGGATGATGGAAACATGCCCGAGCAATTTCAGCCAATTCCAGTGCACGGTTTCCAAGAAATCAGCCTCCATCACTTTCAACCATTTTTTTAGTTTCTCCATATCTGTGCATCTGTTTCAAAATCTATTTCATGGGGAGATGCATATAGGTGATAGTAACCTACCCAAGCAGTTTTAGCCGATTCCAATGCACAGTTTCTGAGAAATTGACCTCTATAACCTTTCGCCATTTTCAATTTTTCTCGATATTCGTGCATCCATTGACCACAATTTTGCTATGGGAGGTGCATAACGATGATAGAAGAATTCCCAGAAAGTTTCAGGTCAATCTGATTTATCGTTCGAGAGAAATGGAGAAAACAAGTTGTTGTCCTGTAAAAATTTAGCGTCAACAGCATGAGGGTGCAAATGTGAACGTTGAAGGAGGCTCCTGCAGAGTAGGTCCAGCCAGAGGATACCTGCACCAGGAAATAAGCCATGTATCAACAAATAGACCAGCATGCATCCATAGAATATGAGCATGCAGCAGCAAAAAGGACCAGCGAACACATTCGACTTCCAGGTATGTGACTAAACCCATCCCTCTGTTGCATGAATGTAATTTAAGAACTGCGTGACCAATGAGATGGTTGGGATTAAACAAGATTGGTGGCTAGCTAATTGGCCATCCTCGTCCAGTTCAGACAGTGCCTTGTCCAGTTCTCTAGCACTCAAATGGAAATCATGCAGCATACGTGTATAGTCAACTCACGTGAAATTAAAAAAAAACAGGTAGTGTTGGCTATTTGATCTCTAGTGCAACTGATGTCAAGTGATTAACAAGAAGAGAACATACAGTTCATAACAGCACTACAGTCTACATGGGGCCAATGCACATCCGGTCACCTTATCTTCTCACACGAATCACGCTGCAGTTAAATGATGCTCGGTCGAAACTCTCACCACTCTTTGTTCACTGTGCCTTCACGACATTCACAACTAAAGCACACGTCCACCACTTCCAGATCAGCTAACCAGTGGTCCTCTGCAAGATTCCTGCCTGATTTTTCGAGATTTCTGCCTTTTTTTTTTTTAAATCTCCTGCCTATCGGGCTCTACAGGAAGTGTAGTTTCGTTCTACAGGAAACAAGAGCCTTCTACAGGAAGGCTTCTATAGGAAATGCAGAAAACAGTCGTGCAGAAAGAAAACCTGGGATTTTCAACGAATTCCAAGCTAAAAACGAGGTAGGATCGGGGAATCTTCTTTGTGCATGATTGGTTTGTGCAAAGTGGTGAATTGAACATGGCATGAGATTGGAAAATCAGTGAAAAATATGCCTGTGAATTGGAAATAAAATGTTTGCCTGTATGTTGCACTGAGTTTCTCAGTTGTGTCTGCATCAAGATTCTCCTCCATGTTTCTTATCCTTAAAATTCTCCTATATAGAAGATATGCAACTGTGGGGGCCAACCTCTGTATGAAAAATTTTGAACTTGCATGTCTGTATGTGTGCTGAGAAGAAAAAGTGAGCTCTGTACTCTATCTGTAGAAACACAATTCTTCCTTTCATAAATGGAGAGCCAAATTCTGGGCAAAGAGGGCTGAAAAAGTCCACCTTAAGGATGTCACAGCCAAAGCAGACACACAGGAATAAAAGGAAAAGACACATCCAGCAAAACAGACAGAAATATTTGACACAGGGATTTCTACAGGAAGCATGGAAACAGAACAATAAGAGGAGAAATCACCTGAGATATTGGCTAGGGGAGCAGCAGCTGCACTTGCTACCTTAAGCACACCTCCAAAACAAAAAGGGAAGTGAAAGAGGCAAACCTCCATGTACTTTAAAGCAAGGAGGAGCACATAGATCAAAGTGGGCAGACCCCAGCCACAGTCAAAGGAGCCAATTATCATTAAGGACACAACACCAAAACCAAAAGGAAGAGTCTCCTTCAAAGATATCCATCACCTACGAATGAGGAAGCCCAAAACCTCCACCTAGAGAGAGAGAATTAAGATAATGGACTCAAATATAGTTCTACAGGAAGCTGAGAATTCTCTACAGGAAACTCAAAAGGCAGACATAACACAGATTTCTGAAGAGCAGCAACTACAGGAAGGTTCCCTCACAGGTTAGGGAACATAGAGGAACAACAGCCAAGGGAAGATACACATCCTGATGTTTAAATGAGTATAAAGCAGCAGCAAGAGAGGGAGTCTGTTACCGGGAATAATGTCCACTCGGATGCTACTATTCCCACTAAGACTGGTAGCTATCTTAGAAACAAACAAGTAAAGTCTACTTTCTTTTTCCTTTATGAAAATAGATAAAAGTGGAACAAAGGAGACCAACCTTAGTCTTGCGCTTGATTTCCTTTTTTGATTCCTCTCCTTCCTGATAGAGCTTTGCCACTTCTTCTTCATCTGCCCAGCTTCAAAGAGCACCTGTGTAATCACAACAACATACTACTATCGAAGAACAAAGATCTATATTCATAAATAACACAGGACCAGATATGTGTTAACCATACAAATGCATATATAAGCAAACATACAAGAATATGGAGGAGAACTTGAATAGCTTTATTAAGATCAAAAGTAGCAAGAGGATTACAACCATATGTTTTGACCCAGCATCATCCTCCAGCTAGAAAGCCCTTCTTCACCTCAAGTAAAACTTAGATCACCCAACACTATGAATATACACCAGAAAACCAACAACACTTCTCTACAAGAGACAAGATTCCAGCCTATGGATCTCTGTGATGAGGGATCCATATATAGATGATTGTAGGGAGGTGAGTCATCTTCTGGGGTCTTGATTAGCATCCTCTCTCTGATAGTTCCTGCTTCCACTTGGAGAATGGTGATCTCTTACTCATCCCTGGTCGAAAACAGAGAGGCAAGTGTCAGAGGTGAAGCTTCTAGAAGATTCCATGATCTTCCACCTCGCATTTTGTCCCTGCCATTTGTCCATTCCCGACCATCGCACCCTACAGAGGAGCCATTTAGTATGCATCGCACCTTTTACACTGGGAAGGTGATATGCATCACACCCTCTGCACTGGGTTTTCAGTATGGTCCAGTTTTGACCATTTATGAGCAATTTTTAGTGGAGAACTTCTGGGAGATGATGTAATCAGCTGACCTTGTTCCTTTAGGCAATGAAGCAAAACTTTTAGGGACTTAGGAGCCCTAATTTTATGGACATTTATGATTGGGGTTGAAGTGCCCAAAAATGTCTATAACACTTGCCACTTCCATATAAAAATGGTCTAATGGGTTTCATTCATTTAGTTGAGATTTGGATTATTGGATGGTTTTGAAACTAATTGAGGTGGTCTTAGGAAAATTACCAAGGGCCTAGGAATCCCTTGACCAGTTTTGGCAAGATTGCAGTAAAGCTAGAGGGTGGAGACAAGAAAATACCTCAAGGTATTGGTTAATAAATTTTGAGGCTTCTAATCTTATTTTGGGCCTAGTAATCCCTTGATCAGTTTTTGAGAGATTGCGGTAAAGCCTGGTTGTTTATGTGCTTGTTTGGGTCTAGGAATCCCTTGACTGACTTTGGTGGGATTGCGGTAAAGCCCTTAACAAGGGATGCAAAAGGCCAAGTGTATTGCCTTGGGGTGTACCAGTATTTTTCGTGAAGAAGAAGGATGGTACTCCTAGACTCTGCATTAATTAGAAGTAGTTGAACAATGTGGCTATCAAGAACAGGTATTTGTTGTCGAGGATTGATGACTTGTTTGACCAATTGAAGGGAGCAACAATGTTCTCGAATATTTATTCCAGATCAGGATACCATCATGTATGCATGAAAGAAGAGGACATCTACAAGACTGCTTTCCAGAACAGGTACGCGCATTATGAGTTTGTTGTAGTTCCATTTGGTTTGATTAATGATCCAACTAATTTTATGTGCTTGATGAATAGTGTGTTGCATCAGTATCTGTACAAGTTTGCTATTGTGTTCATTGATGATATATTGATATATTCTAAGAATGAGGGAGAGCATGTTGTATTCCAAGCTTAGAAAATGAAATTTCTTTTAGATAGAGGTACATTGCTTGGGGAATATTGTTTCCAATGAAGGCATAATAGTGGATGCAAAAATGATAAGGGCTATCATGGAATGGGCAACTCCTAGGAATGTGGATGAGGTAAGATCATTTATGGGGTTAGCAAGTTACTACAGGAGGTTCATTAGGAAATTCTTGCATATTGCATATCCTATCACATCATTGTAGAGGAAAGGAAAGAAATTTGAATGGACAGAGGAATGTGCAGCAGATTTTGAGCAGTTGAAAAAGTTGTTGACAAATGCTCTAGTTCTCAATATTACAGATTCGGATAAAGAGTTTGTTGTGTGTACAACTTCCTACAAGAGAAGACTTGGTGGAGTCCTGATGCAGGAGGGACAAGTGGTATGTTATGAATCAATGAAATTGAATGAACATGAGCATAATTATGTTACACATGATCTTGAGTTGGTAGCGATAATCCATGCATTGAAAATGTGGAGGCATTATCTTCTTTCCAGGAGGTTTGTATTGATGAGTGATCATAGTGAATTGAGATACTTGTTTAACCAGCTGAATATGAATGACAAACAAGTGAGATGGTTGGCCATGATCAGTGAGTTTGACTTTGAGATCAGGTACATTAAAGGGAAAGGGAACAAAGTTGCAGATGCTCTTAGCAGAAGAGTACATGTAAATCACATAACATCTATAAGCTCAGATCAAACATATTTATAGGATCAGATCTTATAGGAAGGACATCAGGATGATAGGTATAGGGAACTTAGGAACAAATTACAACAGGGTATAGGTGAACAAGATGTGGATTATCATTTTACAATAGATTTGGTTAGGTTTAGGGACATGATCTAAGTGTCAGAGAACAGTGAGCTCAAAAATCATTTCTTGAGGGAATTTCACGTTAATTCATATATAGGTTACCCAAGATACCAGAAGACATTAATAGCGGTGAAGAAGTTCTACTATTGGCCAAATCTGAAGAAGGAAGTGGCTGAGTTTGTGGCTAGATGTTTGGATTGCCAATAGGTAAAATCATAATGTAAGCATCCAGGTGGACAACTACAACTGATTCTAATTCCATAGTGGAAATGGGAGGTCATTTCCATGGATTTTATCACAGGTCTACCGAGGACATCTAGACAACATGATTGTATCATGGTTGTGGTGGATAGGTTGACAAAGGTAGCACACTTCATTTTGGTGAAGTATACATATTCAACTAGTGATTTAAGACATGTATTCATCAGGGATATAGTGAGGTTGCATGGTGTTCCAAAGAAGATTGTGTCAGACATGGATGCTAAGTTCATTTCCAAGTTTTAGAAGGAGTTATTTGTAGGTTTGGGTACAGAGTTGGCCTTCAACATAACCCATCATCTGCAAATAGATGGACATACAGAGAGGGTCAACATGATACTAGAAGATATGATGAGGATGTATGTGATGCATCAACAATGGAAGTGGGAAGAATATCTTCCACTAGTTGAGTATGCTTACAACAATGGGTATCAAGAGTCGTTGAGGATGAGCCTATTTGAGGCACTTTATGGGAGAAGTTGTAATACTCCCATTAGTTGGAGTGATCCATTGAACAAGGTATTCATATGGTCCGCATGTTAGAAGAAATGGAACATGAAATGCATGTCATGAAGAAGAATCTGAAAGTACCATAGTACATACAAAAAGTCTATGCAGATCAGCATAAGGCATTTAACGAGTTTAAGGTTCGGGAACATGTGTATTTGTGCATCAAGCCCAAGAAGAGATCCTTGAGGGTTAGGTCATGTGTGAAGTTAGCACCTCGATATTGTGGACCTTTCAAGATCCTTGAGAGGATTGGACCAATGGCTTCAGAATTGCACTGTGTCCAATAGTGAAAGTCCATGATGTTTTCCATGTTTCATTGCTTAAAAGTTATGTAAAGGATGTTGGTCATGTTATTGATTGGTCTATATTGTAGGTGGAGCCAGAAGGAGAATTACAGTCAGAACCTCGATGCATTTTGCAGAAAAATTTGCTCATGCTCTAGAGCTAAGCAATTGAGCAGGTTAAAGTGTAGTGGAAACACTTTGGGCTCGATGAAGCTACATGGGAGATGGTTGATCAGATGTGGGCTATGTATCCTTCATTGTTTTTCAGATGAGGAAAAGAAGTTTTGGTATATGTATATATGTATATGGATGTAAATACCATAATGAGTTGTGTTATCAAGATCCAATAAGTAGTATGGGTGTCATGTCGTTATGGTTGTCATGTTATTATGTGTGCCATGTTGTTTTTCTTTTCAGTGGGTTGATCATTGTCAATAATGCATTGAACTAAGTTATAAATGTCCATGGGAAGTGTGTATTGGTTTTCAGTGGTCATGCTGGTTATAGGTGTCATTAAACACCGTGGATGATGTTCCCCTAAGGGGGAGGAGTTTGTAACAACCTCTGGTTAAAAATCCATGTAATAAAGTTAATAAAGGCAAAATAAGACAAGTTCATGGGACACATATTCCAAGCTGAATGTTGGGCAAGAAATCCTAGCGGGTGTTCATTTGGTTTATTATGGCTAAGGGGAAAATGGAAAAGGCAATGGCAAAGGCTTTGAAAAGGAAAGAGACATTAATTGGCATTTTATTTATGAAAATAAAGGAAATTAGGAGAAAATAAAGGTGAAAGTTCAAAGGTTTCGTGTGAGGAGGAAAATGAAGGAAAAATAATGGAAATTAAAGAAAATAGAGGCCTCATTAATAAAAAGGCTTATGTGGATCAGTTCACAACCATTTGTTAGTTTTAGCTTGGAGCTCTCTCTCTATTCTCTCTACTCTCTCATACACTTGCAAACTTAGAGAATTATTGGAGCACTCTAGCATTGGAGGAAGGGAGGCAAAGGAAGGACAAGAAAGCAAAATGAAGCAAAGATTAAGCAAGCAAGAGTTGGATCAAGTGGCTACAACAGGATTACTTGTAGATATCAAGTTGCATGTATGATTTACTTGCTAGTTTTGGCATGCATGGTACATGCATGTGGGTATTTGGTTCTATTGCTATCAATGACATGGGTTTTCCTAGGTCTGACATGGTTTTCAGCGTTGTCTTTCCATTTCTAGATAGCCATGGTGTGATGGAATTCATTCATTTGGTTGAGCTAGATTTCCAGATGGTTTCAAAACTGAGTGAGGTGGTCTTAGGAAAAATCACAAGGCATAGGAATACATGGACTGATAAAGGTGGTATTACGGTAAATCCTGGTTGTTTATACCCTCGTTGGGCCTAGGAATTGTTGACCGGTAAATGGTGGGATATATGTAAAGCCTAGAGGGCGGAGACAAACAAATTCCTCACTATATAAGTGGATAGATCTGGAGACATCCATGCTTGTATAGGCCTCGTGATCCATGGATCGGTATATGGTGGGATTGTGGTAAACCTTGGTAGTGTATGTTTCTTGTTTGGGCCTAGGAATCCCTTAGCAAGATATATGACAAAGCTTGGTTGTATTGGTGCTTACTTCGGGCCTAGAAATCCTTGATCAGTTTGGAAGGATATGCGATAAAACCTGAGAAGCATGATCGGTTTGTTGTGAGTCCCACATTTTGCTTGGAATATGGCACAAGGGTGATTGGATGAAAGAAAAATTTGGTTCAACCCAATATATAGTCGGGTGGTACATGGAAGTCCCTGACTTGGTTGGCTTTTTCATATGAATAGAAGAATATTTCCTCTTGATTTTTATGATTGAATGTGCTTGTTATTATGTGATTTTAATGGTTGTTCTGTCATTGTTAATATTTGGTTTTATGTTGGTTATAAGCTTGGTTTTATAATAGAATTTGGTTATGGATCTCATCATGTTTTGTTTAGTAAATGGAATGTTAATGAATGTATGACCTAATAGATGATAATGCAACTATTATGAGGGGGTATGAGACCTTCTTGATGAATCTCAGATAAGTATGAGGTCCCTATGTTCATATGTGTTTATATGGCATGTACATTACATGTTTATGATGTGTTTGATGAAATGCTTGTCATGGTTAGGATGAGTCTGGTAAGTTCCTTGTTCA
Organism: Pinus taeda; assembly: GCA_000404065.3. Taxonomy (NCBI): domain Eukaryota; kingdom Viridiplantae; phylum Streptophyta; class Pinopsida; order Pinales; family Pinaceae; genus Pinus; species Pinus taeda. Next base: position 19,816 of record APFE031035650.1, on the reverse strand, counting down.
AGTTTTGCATTAGAGGCCTTGTCTTCTTGCTATTTATCATTCCTAAGAGTTTCATCAAGTTCTAGGCAGAGGCCTAGGTCCTATCCTGAAAAAGTGTCTTAAACCCTGCGGTTACTAGCACAGAACTAGCTGAAAAGGACCATAGTCGCTGGGAAGCAGGCCTATGGGAACGACTAGAAGGTTTCAGTCACATGGAGGGATTTTCACTGGAGTGACTGGAGGTTATCTTAGTTAAAAGGAAAGTTAACTCAAGGGTTGGGCACTTGGAGTGGTTGGTTAGCCCCTGGGGTCCTTGTAGCTCCTGAGGATGGTCAATTTGGTTTTGGTTTGTCAATTCCACTTCCTTAACTGTACTTTGGGAGTTGAATCATATCATAGTAACTCTTCATCACATATTTACCCTGATGGACCAGTTAAATTGGGTAAGTGTGGGAGGAGGGTGTTACACAACATATAACTAGATTAATAACCATGACATAACAACCATCAAATCATCATAATATCAAGTACAAGTGTTCATAGAATACAATAGGGAAATAACTCTTATTAACTTGTGCAAAAGGCAACCAAGTCAGGGACTTCCATGTACCACCTGGCCATAGATTGGGTTGAACCAATTTTTTCTTCCTTCCAATCACCCTCATGCCATATTCCAAGCATGAATGTGAGAATTCAAGACATAAACAACTAGGGATTCCTAGAGATTAAACCACCTCCACCATTAGGCTATTGTTATCCCACCAAACTGGTCAAGGGGTCACAATGCCCAAAACAATATTGGGTGCCTCAGAGTGTTTTCACCAATAGCTTAAGGAATTTCCTTGAGGGCTTCTCGAAGATTAAACCACCTCCACCCCCATCCCCTGGGAATTTTTTCTGAAGCCACCTCACCCGATTCTAAAACCTTCCAACAATCCAAAGCTCAACCAAGAACTAAATCCTATGACACCATGACTATCTGGAAATGGCAAGGCAAGGCTGAAACTATTGTCACACCCAACAAAATTCAAGCCAATGACAACAAAAGAACTAGATCAAAAATGCATGTACCATGCATTCACAAACCAGATAGGAAATCACACATGCAACCTAATACTTGGAATGTCCTCCTGCTGAAGCTACTTGATCCAACCTTCCTTTCTTGTCGTTTTCTTTCCTTGTCCTCCCTTTGCTTTCCTTGCTTTCTTGTTTTCTTTCTCCTCTTGGTGCTCTTCTCTCTCTTTCTCACTTGGCCCAAGATAAAACTCACAAAAAGCTATGAACTGATCATAAGATTTCTTTTTATCATTGAGGCCTCTATTTTCTTCATTTCCTCTATTTTTCCTCTCATGCAAACCTATGACCTTTCATCTCCCTTTTCTCCTATTTTCCTTTATTTTTATAAATAAATTCCAATTAATGTCTCTTTTCCTTTGCCAATGCCTTTGCCAATTTCCTAAGCCGTAATAAACCAAAAGTGACACCCACTAGGATGTTTTTCCCAAAATTTAGCTTGGAATATGTATCCCATGACCTTGTTCAAATTTTTCCTTTATTTACTTTATTATATGAAATGTTAACGCAAGGTTGTTACAAACCCCTCCCCCTTGGGGGAACATCATCCTTGGTGTTCTATGAGACCTATGACTAGTAACTCGTTGAAAACAAAACATACTACCTATGGAGATTTATAACTTATTTCGATGCAACATTTACAATGAAAAACTGTTGAAAACCAAAACCAACATGACAAACATGATAACATGACAATCATATCACTCATTGCGATATTTACAATAAAAACCGTACATAGATATGTAAATATAACATAACTCATTTGCCTCAACCAGTAAACAATGAAGGACACAAAGCCCACATTTGAACAGCCATCTTCGATGTAGCTTCATTGGCCCGACCCAAAGTGCTTGCATTGCACTTTAACTTGCTCGATTGCTCAGTTTCAGAGCATGAGTTGTTTCCACTGCAATATGCACTAAAGTTCTGGCTAGAATTATCCTTCTGTTGTATTTGCAATATAGACAAGTCAATCACATGATCAACATCATTCACATATCTTTTAAGCAATGAGACATGGAAAATATCATGGAATTTCACTGTTGGAGGTAGTGCAAGTTTGTAGGCCACTGGTCCAATCCTCTCAAGGATCTCAAATGGCCTACAGTACCGAGGTGCCATCTTGGAAAATGATCCAATCCTCAAGGAGCACCTCTTGGGCTTTATGTGCAATTACATGTGATCCCCAACCTGAAACTCCGTAAATTCCCTGTGATGATCTACATAACTCTTCTGCCTGTCCTGCGATGCCTTTAGATTCCTTTTAATAACCTACATTTCCTATTCCATCTTTGCCAACATATCCGCTCCAATAAACTGATCCGGATCTTGGGGGAAAAGATATGAGAAACTTGAACACTGAAGAAGAAAAAACACAAAGAAACTCTTCACTAAATAAAGGGAAAACAATTACAACTACATTGTAGTGAACAAATTTGTCCTTTTACAAAGTGGCCTACACTTATAGCTTTTTGAGTTATAATGCCATGGGTAATTACCATGAGTGGATACCATGGGTAAATACCATGGTTAACTACCATGGTTAACTACCATGTTGGATGTGAATTTCCATTTGGATCATTCCTCCCTCCTTAGGAAGCAATGGTCCCCATTGCGTAAAGTTCCTTCTTGAGAAGCTTTTGTTGAACATGAGCCAATGAAAATAAGGGTTTTGTGTGGTGGACCCATAACCACGGGTTTGCAAATGACCCAAAACTAAGTGTTGTTGAAGACAATGGTTTTTTAGTTGACCCATAACCATGGGTTTTTGGATGACCCATAACCATGAAGAACAAAGATTTGATGATAGAGATACCTTGTAATGCTTGTGAGCCAACTATGATAGTGACAATGTGTGACATAACAAATGGACTTTCGTGGCAAGGGTTTTGCGTGGTTGACCCTAACCGTGATGAACGAAGATCCGAGGATAGAGATACCCTATAATGCTTGTGGCCAACTTGACACTGACAATGTGCTTCCTAGTAAATGGACTTAGATGGCAAGGGTTTTTTGTGCTTGACCCATAACCAAGATGAAATAGTCTGCTTGTTGGTTTTTCTGGTAGAATTCTAGTGGCATATCTTTGTAAATTCTCACCATACAATGAGATGTTGTAAAGGATTCCAGCTCCAAGTACTCAAGTTTCTCATTTTTTTTCTCCCATTGTTGTGATTTGATAGTGCCACCATGAAATATCCTTGGCATCAGGAGGGGTATTTTGTCGCAGCCAGAATTGCTTCATGATAGTCAACAAAGATAGTCTAATCACCATGGCCACCGTTAGCTTCCAAATGCATAGCTAGTGTTAGTGTCAATATATGCATACTTCCATCAGGGATCAAATCTGCTCTTTGCATTTTCATTGTAGGTGTCTCATACTGAAATATTTTATCATTCCACTAGGTCATGCCAAAAATGATCCACTGATGGTTGTCTTCTTCTTCTAAGAACATCTAATTTTCCCTCATGAGGTACATTTGCTGACCCATCTCCATGTTGCATTCATTTATGGTTTCAATTATGTTATTTTTAGAGTCAAGGCAGTCATGTTACCATTAGGTCTTAGGGTTCATTTCCAAGGTCAAAAGCATAGTTTCAGTGTAAATAAAGGGTAGCAAAGGTATGAGGAAGACCATTAAACAAAGAGTGATTGGTAGCATGTCATGGTTATTGTACATAGTTCTTATTTCACTGACGTAATTTTCATCTTAAAAACAAGTTTTTGAGATGAAAACATAGTATTTTAGTTTGTTCATTTTTTTGATGTAATTCAAGTCATTTAATGTAATAATATTTGTTCCCATAAGCTGCCCAAGAATTTCTCCTTGCTGCAAGAAATGAGCCATTGAATAAATCAGCTCAATCAAAGCATCATCCGCCTGAAAAGAGATAAAGAAAAAGAAGCATCAGACAGAGATTTGAAGACAAAGTAAAAAGTCCAAACAAACATTATAAAGTGGGTTTTTCTAAGGAAAAATCAAACTCGTCCTCTATATGAGATCTTCAAGGCATATTTCAAACTTCATCAACTCTTTTGCACCCTAATCTCTCCTTGCCAAAGAGGAAATTAAGTGAGAATTTGAAAAATTTCAGAGGCGATGCACGTTTCTGTTGGACGCCACATGCTAGGTAGAGTCGCTACGCGACTGCGTAGTGAAGGGTGCATTTGCCCGAAACATTTAGTGTGAATTTCAATGGCAATACGTGCCTGTGCGCTGAAGGGCGCGTTTGCTGAGGACGCTGCGCGCTGGCACTTGGTGCTGAGCGTTTGGCCAGAGGAGCCTGGTAAGCCCTAGGAGTGCCAAAACACTACTTTCCTTCATTTGCACAAGCCACAAAAGCTTCAATTACCTGCATACAACAAGTAAGTGGCCCGGTTTCTCTTTTTCTCCATTAATTAAGCAAATTGGCACCCTAAATTTTGAAACCCTAGAAAAGCTCTCTTGTATGTTTCCAAAATCACCTATTTGATCAGAGTTACAACACTTCATAGACGTTGTCACCTTCCAATCATCCTGACTGTATTTCACTCCACCTCCTCACTGTTTCACTCACCTTGACATATATATTAGTCCCTCAAGTTTTCACCTAAAAAGCATGGCAAACGATAGTAGTTCAAAAGAAGGGGAAAGACAGCCAAGGAGGCCAACCAAGAAAGGAGGGAGAATTATCATACTTGAACCCACTGATACTACAGAACTTATGGCATCACCACTTGCAGTGTCATGTTTCAAGTACATGGGTTGTTTTGAGTTTTGCCAAAGGGTTGAAAGGGTGAATTTTCATCAGCAGTTAACTAAGCAATTCATCCTCAATTCGAAAAACAATCAGGTCACTTTAGCCAGGGTCACATTCACTATATCTCCTGCCATCATATCACAGGCCACTGGAATTCCAAATGCAGGAGAGAAATGGTTCAAGCAAAGAAATCTGCATCACAGTTTTTATGAGCCATATCTTAAGACAAGGTTCAAAAATGATAAGAAAAGAATTTTCCCTTTCTCTTATCTTTTGGACAAGTATGTGCCATTAATGAAGATCATCATGAGGTATTTCACATGTGAGGGCAGGTTTTCTAGACTATTCTCATATCATATCAGGCTTCTCATGCACTTTATCGGGGTAAGAATGCTCAGTTTTCCATATTACCTTTTCAAAAGTATTGACAAGATGACATTTATTGCTCAGAAAAGGGATCCAACTCATTAGATGCCTAGTATTTTCCATTATACTCTTATGAAAATGATAATCCTCTATTACTTAGGTCAACTAGGCATTGCTTGGGAGACCTTCATATCTAATGAAATATTCAATTAACCACCTACACAGCCAGCTCCTCGCATTCCTCCATCATCCTCCACTCTTCCATCTACTGCTTCTCATTCACCACAACTTACTTATCACTCATCCTCAACAGATCATTCTTCACCAGCCACCTCCACAACATCTACTTCACCATTTCATATAGCCATTTTTTCACCCAATAGAGATGATGACAGCGATGAGGAACATGATAAGCATGATGGCAGTGAGGGACCTGATGTACATACTAAGCATAGTTAGAGTAGTATACCTCAGAGGAAAATGTGCAAACATTTGCTTTCACCTATCAGAGGGGAAAGAGGCAGGTGTTTACCACACAGAAAGTGGGAGGGGCCTTGCCTTCATCATCAACATTATAGGTTAAAGGAAAAGAGAAAATGGTAGAGGAAGCAGAGGTCAAACAACAGCATGAAGAACATGACGTTGAAAAGGAGTTTCTCCATGTGGACACTAGTGATGAGGTGGGAAACAAATCTTCTCAAGCTACCTTGAGAGCAAAGGATGCCAAAATCAGGGAGCTTGAGGTCAATTTACAAAGAGTCTTATATGTTATCTCCTTTTATGAGCAAGAGAACAAGCAACTAGAGGTCAAGCAGGAGTTGATGCAAACCAAGTACATCAAGGCAAAGAGGGAGGCTGAGAAAGCCAAGTTTTAGCTTGATGAGGCTTATGGAGATTATGGAGAGCCAGATGATGAATAGGGACAAAGAAAAAGGCCAAGAACAAGAGGATTGAAAAAATCTTTAGAGCTTGAAAGACAAAAAGAGGCAGAATTTGAGGAGTAGCTCAATCTAGATGAGAAATTGGTCAAGGACATAACTGAGAACAGAGAGTCTTGGCTTGAGAAAGTGAACACCAAGTTGGAGACCCTCTTGGACAAAGAAAATAGAGATGTTGAGATACGAAGGAAGATGGCCAAGTATTATGCAAGGAGAAACCAAGTGGTAAGGAGTAAGCTCAAAAGAGCTCATGAGAAAATTGACAAATTGACCAAGCAAGAGGAGAAGAGGAGACTTGACATACTTGCTGAGGCATCCCTACATGCCTCTAACCTTTGATTAGTCATAAAAATACATTTTTGGGCATGTTGAACCGTTTCTGAGATTGAAGGAAGTTACCGTGTTTTTCAGTCCAGTTTTTGCACAGTCATGGAAGGCAAACGCGTAGCGCCTTGGGCGTTGCGCTCTTTTTTGAGGCATCTAATCAGCAAAAGGTCAGAATTTTTGGGTTTCTAGTGATGATTACATACACCATATACTTTTGCTAATGATTTGGAGGAGAACTGGTTTGTAAAAAGGTCAAAAAACACCCAAAAAATGATCTTTCCGCCCTCTTTTTGCCTTGGGCGTTGCGTGCTGAGCAGTGTTGGGAGATTTGGTTTTTGATTGGGAAAATGACAGCCAAATTAAAAAATTCAAGTTGTTCTGGAAAGTAGATAGGTAGATATGTGTAACAAGCTATTGTGGGCCCAACTTGGACATTGGGAAGGCCTCAAAAAGTGCAGCTAAAGTTAAAGGGTGCACCTGCACTTGGCGCTATGTGCTGACACTTGGTGCTGTGCGTTTGAAACTTTGCCTAGAATTCTGCAAATTCGACCCAGTTTTCACTTCTACCATGGAAAATGATGGTTTTACCCTTCTAATTAATAAGTTGAATGTAATTATGATGCTTCTAGAGATTACTAGGGTAGATTCATTAGGTAAAACAAATTTACGAGGTGTAATGTATCAATTTGTTTGGATTAGGGATGAGTCACTTTGACCACCCTATTTTCTTGTTAGGAGTTCATATTTTGTTAGAAACAGCTCCTCCTCTCATGGATTCAACTCCCTGAGCTTAGGATGAGTTGTTTGGGGTCTATATGATGCTTTTCTTCAGTCATTATAGGGGTTGGACTCAATGGGATGCTTATGTTTTGATTAGATATCATTTTGTATTAGTTACATCAGGAGATTAATGAAAAATTGCAGCTATTTCTTTGGTATTCATGTGGTATGATGCTTAGTTCAAATTTTCTTATGTTTTCATGTGTTAAAATGTATTTTTGACTCCATTTCATCATTTCATACTCTTTATGTGAATGTATACAACTCTGAAAGGCAGAATCCATAACTTTTATGCTCTGTTTTAGGTAGACATTTCACAGTATGTGTTTTCTTCAGGTTTGGAAGGATCCATGAGATTTACATGCTCTTCCTAGCTCCTCACCTGTCTTTTCACCTCATCCATCAAACCCTAAAGTTCTAATCATTGTGCCTACCTTACCCCATCAAACACCCTACAATTTTGACCTAATTTCCTTGCCCTAATTGTTTGCCTCCTCCTGATCTAGTAAAAGCCTTCAAAATCGATTCAAACCTTGTGCTACTATACCTAGCCTAATATCAGTTTCTAGATCCAGTTAATTTGGCTGAGATACTTACGGAGAGAGCCCTTTCCTGGCCTAGTAGGGCTAGCTACTTAGCTAAGCATTGTTTATGGTTACCCTGGCATTGCCTTCCTTCAGCCTGAGGTTCAATCCAGGTGCTAACATTGTGGCGACCATACTAGGGAATGAAATATCAGAAATAAATCACCCCAGTAAGTTGTTTTATTTAAATTCTGAAGCTTGTGGATGATGAGTTTTAGAATTTAATCATCGGCCGAATTGGAAATTTGTAAAGCAATATCTTGATTTTCAAAATTAGATGTACTAGCTTTCCGAAAATACACCAGATCCAATGCAAATCCAAATCCTCCAACCATATTCAGTGATCCTCATAAAATTGGGCAAAAATCTAATAAAGTTGCAGAGAGATCTAGTTTAACCAGAGAACAATTAAGTAAGGATTTCATTCTTAGAGTTAATTCAATCTCGGAAAGGTTAGAAACTTTGCAAGACATTGAGTTTGATATTAATTTTGAGCAAAGTTTATTTCGCAGTAAATATTTAAGTATGATTGATCAGATAGTTGTTGATTCCTATATATCTCTTCATAACCCTGTTGAAGATTTGTTGTCACACAATAAAGCAGGGTCACAACTTATTAACACTCTTGATCATTTGCAGAACCTCTCTTCAAACTTAAACACTTAGGTGCAAAATAAGATTCATAGGCCATCCTTCGATTTTCGAAATACTTCCATTGCATTTACTACCACTCAAATTATCCCTGATCCTCCACCTTCTTCTTCATAGACTGTTCATAACACTCAAACTATTGTTAATCCCCCTTTGATTATACCGAATATCCCAATCCCTGTTTTAAATCCACCACCTCCCCCACCTCCAGTCATGGTTTCCCGATATGCGCCCCTTGTTTTTCCTCAAAATCTTGGTGCCATGCCCCCTCATTATCAAACCAAAATACCTTTGTTCGACAAGAGTCAAACTATTACAGCTCAACAACACGTAGACAATATGAATGATTTCTTTGAACTCCATGAAGTTGAAATTGAAGATGTGACGATGAGGCTATTTGTACAAAGTTTTGGAGGAGAAGTTTAGAAATGGTTCAGAGCCCTACCAGCATCTTCTATCACTACTCTACCTGTCCTTCATAGGCAATTCCTAGATCGGTGGGAGGTGAAGAAGAATCCCCTTCAGATTTTGCTCGAATATGAGAACATCAAAAGAAATGTTGGCGAGAGTGTGCAAGACTATTGTGTGAGATTTAATGCAGTATACAATGTTATCCCTGCAAATATCAAACCACCAGAGGGATTGGCTTTGCTTAAGTTTCCAGATGGATTTGATGCCGATATGGCATATTAGTTGCATGAACGTGATCCTACAACTCTACAGGACATGCAAAAGAATGTTGTGAACGTAGAAGCAAACTTGTTGGCCAAAAGAGCAAGAATGAGATTAGAGAAAAGGGTGACCGTGAAAGAAGAAACATCTACCTCAGATGCAAAAATGGATACATTGATTTGAACAATGGAAAGGATGATTGACCGATTGAATAGCAAATCAAAACCTCTTTACAACATAGTTATGTTCAAGGAGTGGAAGAAGAAGAGGAGGAAGATCTGGTAATTGAAACAAATCATTTCTTCACTACAGATGGTATGTCTATATTTCTGATCGAAGAGGAGGAGTATGCAGAAAGTTACGACATCCCAAAGGATTAGGACTACATCTTAGCAAATGATGTTGATTTGGAGACCGAATCTGATGATTATCAACATGGCTATATGAATGATTTGAGCGTGCAACAGAAACAATACTCTTTGAGGAGCAGAGATGCACCGGTCAGTCCTATTCAAAAGAGGAAGGGTGTTCAGTCAAAGAATGATCTCTAAAACAATCAGAAAAAAGGCAAGGAGCATGCTAGTCAGAATCCTATCAAGGTAAATCAGCGATCAACAAGTACAGCTACAAAAGAGAAATACAATCAGAAAAAGGATAGTGTAACGAAGGAGAAAACAGATAAGAGGGACATCATTGTCACAGAGGTAGAAAAGGTCACATCTTTTAATTTAGAAAGTGAAATTTCTAAATTGAAAGTGTCCATTCCTTTGACCGAGCTTGTGAAGAATATCCATTACAAACACCATGTGTCTATAATACTACAAATTGATCCTTTGTCCGACATGGTGAATGTTGAGGATGATCATCCTGAACTTATTTTTGGTCCAGCTATAGAAGGTCAGCTAGAAGATAGTGAGCTCCCTCCCTTTTATTTGAGTCTTAGATTGCATAATGCTATGCTTGATTCTAAAGCTTCTCACAATTTTATGCCCAAGGCTATCATGGAAAAGCTGGGCCTAGATATCACCCGACAATATCATGATTTGTATTCATTTGATTCTGGTAGAGTTCACTGCATTGGTCTCATCAAAGATTTAGTGGTTTCCTTAGATCAAATCCCAGCCAAGAATGTTTTGATGGACGTGGGAGTAGCTGATATACCACCTCGATTTGGTATGCTGTTATCTAGATCGTGGGGATCCAAACTAAAAGGCACTTTATAACTTGACCTCTCTTATGCTACAATCCTTGTTTTCAGTCAATTGAGGAAGTTGTACCAGGAAAAGAAGATGAAATATATGATCACTAGTAAAGAGAAGCCCATAAATCATCTGATAAATGCTATACATACAGATTTAGAGTCTTTTGTTTTGTACACTGATAGTGGATTGAATGATGTAGATATTCATCTCGTAGAAGTAGATGATGTACCAGAAATTTTTGGGTGTTTTAGAGCAATTCTTAATCAAGAAAAGGAAAAAGTGGTAATTCCTTCTAAGTAGCCTCCACAAGAGTAGAAAGTCAGTGAAGAATAGAAAAATGAAGCAACCGTCAAAGTTAAGATTGAAACAAAAGCAGAATTCCAACATATGGAAGACGAAGATGGCCTTTAGAGCATGGACTTCGATGGTGCTTTGGGTAAGGATGGTGTGGTTATTGGAATTTGGATTCAAAATCCTGTTTTTCAGCCAAAAAAAGTTCCAAGTAATGTTAGAGTGTGTTCCTATAAATTAGCTTTCAATTGCTCTAACAATGAAGTGGAGTATGAGGCATTGATTACATGTCTAAAGATTTTGAAGAAGCTTGGTGCGAAAAGGATTTTTGTTTATGGTGATTCAAAGTTAGTGATTAAACAAGTCAAAGGAGAATATCAAGTGAAGCATCCGCAGATGAGAGATTATAGGAACGCAGTCCTGGATATCTTGAAATTGTTTCCAGAATACACATTGATAGTGGTGCCAAGAAGTCAAAACATCATTGCTAATTCACTTGCTACAACAATGAGCAATCTGAAAATTCCAATGAATTCTAGCAATAAATTTGAAATTCATGTCAAACATAGGCCTATTGTTCCTGATAATTTGAGATATTGGCGGGTTTTATGGGATGACAATTAAACTAATTCCTTTTTGCATAATGAAGGGAAGTTTAAGGATGATTTCATTGATGATGTTTGTGATTCCAATGAACAAGACATTGAGGTAAATCAGTTGGATGTTTTACAGCTAAAGGATATGCTATTCCTAGAACCTTTAGAGGAGTTGTTTGATCAAGATGATGTGGCAAGAAAACCAACCTTGGTTCCTCCCGACAAAGGAGTTGAAGATGTAAACATTGGGACAACGGACAAGCCCAAGCTTGTTAAGTTATCAAAAACATTATCTTCCAAGTCAAAGGCTAAGTATGTTAAGTTGCTTTCTGAATTTTATGATGTTTTTACGTGGGATTACTCAGATTTGAAAGTGTATGACAAGAACATCATTGAGCACACCATTCCTATTAAGCCGGATCAAAAACCCTTTAAACAATAGTTGAGGAGGATCAACCCAAAGTTGCTGCCATCCATCGAGAAAGAGGTAAATAGAAGCTGGTATCATTGTTCCAATTAGATTCTCTAATTGGGTTTCAAATTTGGTCCCGGTACGAAAAAATACCGGAGAGATAAGGTTGTGCATTGATTTTCAGAACCTAAATAAAGTGTCCCTGAAAGATAACTATCCTCTTCCTAAAATGGACCACATTCTGCAAAGAGTAGTTGGAGCATCATAGATGTCACTACTAGATGGTTACTCAGGTTACAATCAGATTTTGGTGCATGAAAAAGACCAAGAAAAAACTGCCTTCACAACACCATGGGTGACTTTTCAGTATGCCAAGATGTCGTTTGCGCTGAAGAATGTTGGGGCAAATTTTCAGTGGGCCATGGATATAGCTTTTGCGAATGAGAAGGATGTTTTCTTAGTGGTTTACTTAGATGACTTGACAGTATTTTCTGGTTCTGATGATGAGCATTTACACCACCTAAGGGTTGTTTTTCAGAAATGTAGGAAGTTCAGGATTTCTTTAAATCCAAAGAAGAGTCTTTTTGCCATGGAGGAAGGTAAGCTCCTCGGTCATGTAATTTGAAAAGATGGTATTCATATTGATCCTTCTAGGGTGGAGGCAATTCAACAAATAGACTTTCCGCGAAATAAAAAGGAGATCCAAGCCTTCAACGGTAAGATGAACTTCTTATGCAGATCTATACCAAATTTGGCTGAGGATTTGCGTGAGTTAACTAATATGTTGAAGAAGGACAACACTGTGAAATGGACCGAAGATGCCTTGAAATCTTTCAACTTGGTGAAGCTTGCTTTGGCCACAACCCCTGTTTTGATAAGTCCCAATTATACTCATGATTTTATTATATTTTCATTTGCATCTAAGCATACTTTGGCTACAGTGTTGATGCAAAAGAACAATCAGGTGGAGCAGCCCATTGCATTTTTCAATCAGACTATCATAGATGTTGCTCTTCACTATAACATCATTGAGAGACAATATTTGGCTCTTAAAAAGGCATTGAAGGATTTTCGAGTTTACATTTTGCATTCGCATACCATAGCATATGTTCCCAATGCGGATTTCAAAGATGTCCTCATGCAAACTGATCCGGAAGGAAGAAGAGGTAAGTGGATAGCAGCGATGTTAGAGTATGATCTTGAGATTAAGCCCATGAAACTGATCAAAGGTCAAGGCTTGGCAAAACTCATTGCTGAGTCGAATCTTCATGCTCTAGACATAAATCTTATTGTAGCAATGTCAGATGAAGAATATGGTGGCAGACTCATTCAAGTATCAGAAATGTTTCTCAACTCACCTTGGTATTCCGATATAGTATATGTTCTTCAACATCTTTCTCCTCCTCATAGAATGTCGAAAAGTAAAGGTAGATCACTAAAATTGAAGTTTGCAAAATTCTGCATTTTAGATAGTGCTCTCTATTGGAAAGATTTAGAAGGGGTTCTTCTTAATTGTTTGGTTGAAAATGAAGCTCAGTAGGTAATGAATGATTTTCATAGAGGATATTGTGGGGGTCACTTGTTTTGGAAAACAACAAGTAATAAAATCTTGAGAGTAAGGTATTATTGGCCATCTTTGTTTTCAGATTTATATAAAATAGTCATGAGGTGCCATGAATGTCAATTTTTTTAGGGAAAAATGAAGTTGCTTCCTCTTCCTTTGAATCCAGTTGTAGTTAATGCGCATTTCCAATAGTGGGGACTTGATTTCATAGGAGAAATTCATCCTACATCATCAGCACAACACAGATGGATTTTGACAGCTACCAATTACTTCACCAAATGGATTGAAGCCATTCCAACAAGGCAAGCTATAGACACGGTAATCATTCAGTTTTCAGATTCCAATATCTTGTCTCATTTTGGTTTCCCTCACAAGATTATTACAGATAATGCAACAACGTTTAATTCAAAGAAAATGGTTGAGTTTTGCAACAAGTACAACATCGGATTGGGTCATTCCATGGCATACTATCCACAGGGAAATGGACTAGCTGAGTTTTCAAATAAATCCCTGGTAAACATTATTAAGAAAATGTTGGAGGTAAACAAAAAGAATTGGTATCAAAAGCTTGTCAATGCTTTGTGGACCGACAGAGTGAGCAGTAAGAAATCAATAGGTATGTCGCCTTTTGAATTGGTTTATGGTATTGATACAATGTTTCCTACATCACTTGCAGTCCTGGTCATGAGATTATTGCAAGAAGTTGACAGTGAAGAAGATGATATTTAGAGCTGAATCAATCAAATGAGTCACCTTCAACAAACAAGGGAAGAGGTTTCTCAAAATACTTTTCGACTGCAAGAGAAGATAAAGAAAATTTATGACAGCAAGACCAAGGTAGAAAAGTTTCAGTTGGAAGATGTAGTGCTGTGATGGGATGCACAAAATGAAGAAAAAGGGAAGCATGGTAAGTTTGACAATTTGTGGAAAGAACCTTATAAAATCTTAGCCTATCGAGGATAGAATGCATTTTTATTGAAGGAAATGGATGGTCAAGAATGCTCAGGAGGACCGGTGAATGGTAGGCTCCTGAAACACTATTATTTCTGATGCAACTTGTTGAAGTTGTTTCACTGTCATTGTATATACTAGTTTACTTTCCTTGCAAGATTAGAAGTAGAATGTCATTTGAGCTTGGGGCCCAAAGTGAAGGCTATAAATACTAAATGCTTTGTGTTGTTTAGAGTTGGTTTTTGACTCAGTTTAGAGTCAGGTTTGACTCAGTTTTCAGTTTGTATCAAGTCATTTTTCAACAACTGAAAATGTTTTAAGTCTTTCATTTGTTTGACCGTATGTAGGAATTTACAGAGTAAGTTCCTCAAACAGAACACCAAAGGACACCGCTCACAAACAGATCACAAACCAATACACCAGTATTTTTGATGTGGTTAAAACCCTTAAAGAGGGAAACAATCCACGACCTGAGCCAACACGACCACTTCAGGCAATTTATTAATAAAATAATGAAAATTTACATAAGCTTCTCTCATGAATGGTTACCCGATAAATGAACCTCCATGCTCTTTAAATGGAGTCATGGACCAATTGGTGTTAAGCCATAGATCAAGTGTCGGTAATACCGAGGAGAGAATGAACTGTCAGATCACTACATATCGTGACCGTCGGATTGTAAGTTACAAAAGTACATAGTAAAGAAACACACTTTACCTAACTCTACACTAGACCAAGTTATACTTAACTATTTCCTATGTGACGGAATATCCTAACATCCCCCCTTAAGAACAACTTGGGATAGGATTGAAGGATTTACAAATATGACACAATAGGAGAAGGAAGGAGGCACTAGAGTCTATCCCCCCTTATTGACAACTTCCTGAACTCCAACCATAAATTGAAGTTTAGTAAACTTCGCCTCTGTGAGAGCCTTTGTAAAGATGTTTGCAACTTGATCATCTGTTGAACAATATTGCACTTCAAGAACATGGTCATGAATGCGATTTCTAATGAAGTGCATGTGTAGTTCAATGTGTTTGCTACGCTGATGTTGCACTGGATCTTTGCATAGTTGAATGGCACTTTGATTATCACACCAAAGTGTAGTCGGATGCTGCTGCTAAAAGCCAAATTCTGATAGGATCTGACGAAGCCAAAAGGCTTCCTTACTAGCTTCTACGGCACCACGATACTCTACTTCCGTTGAAGAAAGAGAAATGGCACCTTGTTTCTTGCAAGCCCATGTAATAGGTCCTGAACCAAGAGTGAACACATAACCTGCAGTAGACTTCCGATCATCAGGGTTACCAACCCAATTGGAATCAGTGAAACCAACCAATAGAGGAGATGCTTTGGCATTGTAATGAATTCCAAACTGAACTGTACCTCGAACATAACGAAGTATTCTTTTAGCTGCTTTCCAATGACTTTCACGTGGGTTTTTCATAAACCGAGCAACAAGGCCAACAACAAAGGAAAGGTCAGGACGTGTATGGGTTAGATACAAAAGTTTCCCTACAAGTTGACGGTATAAGGTAGCATCAACTTTAGGGGAAGTACAAGTGACTGAGAGTTTGACTCCAGACTGAAAGGGAGAAGGAGCTGGCTTATAGTCTTCCATGTGAAAATGGCGTAGAAGATCACAGGAATACTTGGATTAGGAAAGGGAAATACCTTCCTTGGATTGCAAGACTTGAAGACCGAGAAAATAATGCAAGTGTCCTAATCTGTCATTTCAAATTTCTTTTTAACGCTGGACTTCACATGGTTTGTAAGGTTGGGATCACTACCAGTAAGAATAAGATCATCAACATAAAGAACAAGGATGATAAGAGAGTTGCCCACTTTCTTGGTGTAGACAGTATTGTCAGAATAACACCTAGAAAAGCAGATTCTAAAAGAAAGCTATCCATTTTGGCATACCAAGCCCGAGGAGCTTGCTTGAGACCATAAA
>APFE031035634.1:7494-90733 GCA_000404065.3 Pinus taeda | reverse complement strand
TTGCCTTCTGATCCAGCTTCTTCCATTCTTCATCGGTCACTCCCGTTGGTTTAGTACCCAGATCTACCGTGATCCACTAATCTTTATCCACCAACAGATCCTCCATCTTGAGTTTCCACAACTCAAAACTCTGGACGTTGAACTTCTCAATCTCTATCTTTCCGCTGCTCGCCATCTTCTTTCACCACCAGAATCGATCTCACAGATCTCCCACTAAACAAAGTCTACCACAGGCCCGAGCGAAACCCATCAGCAACAAAGGCGTCCCCTTGAAGCCAAAACAGCTCTAATACCAAATGTAGGTTTTAACCCCGTACAGAAATTACCTGCATAAAAATTCTAAATCATAGGAAAAAATAAAAATGCGAGAGCATAACACATAAAACACGTACACACAGAGATTTCTCACTGGATCCAAAAACCGGGACTACCAGCTTGATTTTTTTCATTATGTTCCTTTCAATGTTACAATACGTATTTATACATGCCGAAGCATCCAATACCATGGACCAAAAACCATCACGTCCAAAACCATGGACCAAAATCTATTGCGTCCAAAAAACATGTGCGAAAATCATGCACAAAACCATAGGTGGGTCGACCCAACCTAACATAGGGTCCAAAACCAAAATTTTCCGGGGCACTGCCCCGGACCCCATAAAGTGGGGTTACGGGTACACCTCAAACCCCTATTAACTATGTGGAAAGAATATAACACAACCCAACATAATGTTTGTGACTCTATTAAAGAGTCAAGTGGTTTGAAAATTGCTTGTTTTAGGTGTTTGGTTATAGCATTATGATCATGACATGTATATTGATTAGCTACATGTGTAAAGAAAATGTTGGGTGTAACAACATAATAAATGGTTATGTGCTAAATTCATATTGCTTGCAGATCCTAAGATGCATTTTTTAAATGTGAAACATTGTAAGTACAATAGATTCATGTGGATTCCTACGTTACCTGCTTGAGGTTGCAGATGTCATAAATGATGGCCTTAATAAGAAGACTGGATTCTTCTAAAATGTTTATAAGCTGATCTAAAATGGTAATGGTGGTCTCAGTAAGGAGGTCGATTTTAATTATGTTGTTGATCTGGGTAAAAGGCTAAATTATAAAACTTGTGATGGCATGATGATAAAATTTTGATAGGTGTATATGTATTCTAAATTTTGAATCCAAGTTAATGTATATGTTCAAGATTGTATCCTAGTTTGAGACATCTGACTAATAACAATTTTAAAGTTATGTGAATAATTGCAGGGTAATGTGCTTGGCTTAGCATGTTAAGATAATAATTGGTATAATTATCACATTTCGTTAAAACACTAACAAATAAGTGTTTGTGGAAACATAGAAAGACTTGGTGACAGTAAAAATAAACAGGTATCATGGCATAGTGCAGCAGGCATAAATGGATGAAAATTGACTGAGCAAAACAATGTCAATAGAAATAGTTGAAAACATTGGAACAATAGCGAGGTGAAGAAAGAAAAGGGAGTAATTCTGGTAAAATAATCCCTTTATTCAGTGCTCACTTTACATAAATATAGGGAGTTCTTTAAACTATAATTTTATTTAAAATTTGAAAATTCTCGTTATGTCCATAACTGGCTAAACAAAAGTATGACACCCAAGTGGGCTAGTTTGGTCCACGGGGATAATGGACAGTGATATGACAGCCATGAAAATGGCTCAAAGAAGGCTATCTTAACCTTAAATCTAATTACATGTGAAATGTATGTTCATGATCATGTTGATGTGTATGTATAAATTCCATTTTGTCTGCCACAAGGTGCTTGTTGAGGAGGTTGATAAACCACTCAAGATGCTTGATGTGGGTTCATAAACCATTCTTAAAGTGCTTGCCACAACTGATAAACCACCTATATTAAAATTATTGTGTGGATATGCCACTGATTTCTTGCTAAGGAGGCTAATAAACCACCAAGGTTCTTGTTATGGATAGATAAATCACTCATATAATGCTTGACACAGTTGATAAACCACATGTAATGAACATATTTCATGGATCTTCCACAGGGTGCTTGCTAAGGAGGTTGATAAAGCACACAATGTGCTTTTTGTTGGGCTAATAAATTTCTCTCCGAGTGCTTGCAACAGTTGATAAACCACTTGTAATACAAATACGGTGTGAACGTGTTGACAGTGCTGGACCTACCAACATGTCAGGGGATCTCCCTAGTAAGAAGTACCAATTAGACCTCAAACCATGTTATCACCAAAAAAAAAACAAAGGTTTACATGTTTCTTAGTCATGGCCTTAGGTAAGTGTCAAGTCACCCTATGTTTCAATGGGTAGGTGGTAGGTTAGGAGTCTCAAAGGTTTATTTTTTATTTTTTTTATGTCCAAATAAAGTCTAACATCCTTTTCTATGTTTCATGAGTCCTACAGTCTTGTTAGGAACTCATAGCTTAAGGACAATTTGAAAAATTTTGGAATTAGCCCCGAAACCATGTTTTCGTAGCGCAGACAGTGTAAGTTGTCTATTTTTCACTACGAAGACGCTACTCTTTTGTAGCGCTTTTCCCTACGCGCTAGAAAGCGTGGATTCATAAAAACAGTCTTGTCAAACATCAATCCGTTAAAATTCTGTTAATATTTTCATTATTAGGTGTCAGCTAGGAGTTAGTCCTTAAGCATGCCACCACTCCAAACTCATCATTTCAAATTTAGGGTTCATTATGAAAGATAATTTCAAAATTCGAAAAGGCTGGCTAGTCTCATCATTTTAGTTTTCATGCAAACCCTTGAAACATAATTGTTTTCGAACAATAAACTTTGGTAATTGTTCACCAAAGTTTTCCTCATCCATCATTCAGGCGAGGATGACCACCACTGGAAAGTGAGGCTAATCAATTGAGTTTCAAAAGAGGTCGGTTTTGTTATAGGAATTCAGAAGAAAAGATGACAAAGGAGAAGAAGAATCACAGATCTGGTCATTGCTTGAGAACAGACCCTGAAAGCACTGAGGTCCTAATCAGAGACAAAGAAGTTGTAAAAGCCTTCAAGAAAGCAGGGTGTTGGAAGTTTTGTAATAAATTGCCGGGAGGGCATACCGAGGTGACAAAGTAGTTTGCACTCCATTTTAGTGGCTTGAGTGCAAAGGTCAGAATGCTTAATTTGCAAATTTCTATAGAGGTCATAGCATTGGTGACAGAAATTCCTGGGGGCAAGAACATGGTTCAAAAACTTCAGATAACATGGAACCATGTAAGTTGTTCCTGAAGCCACAGTTTTTAGAAACCGACCTAACCAAGGCAGTTCCCAAAGACTACATCAAGGACAGTTATACCAACTTGCTCTTCAACATTCAACGTTATTTCACATATGAAGGCAGATATCAAAAGCTTTACTCATATCATTTTAAACTCATTTTACATTTTACTGGTATGATTTCTCTAGATTTTCCTTACTTCTTATTTTGAAGTATAGCTAAGATGGCAGATAAAGTACAGTTAAAATCCCAAGGATGTGAGACTTCCCTGTTTCATCATGGTCTAATTAAATTGATAGTTTTACATGAGCTCAAAAGGGTCAACAAAGATTGGTCTTTTTTTTTGTTTGTATGTGACTTTGGAATAGAAAAACAAGGTGAGGACACTAGCCCTAGAGTTAAAGGAATTCCATTAGCAGAAACTAGCAAGTCTGCAATGTCTAGGGCAAAAAGGTATGTTAAGTTAAAGCCTAGGAAGAAAGTGAAAGAGAAAGAAAGAAAAACCCCAACATTCAAAACCCCAGCAGTCATTCTTGAAACTCCTAAATTTGCCAAGGAAATGATATCTGAGGTTAAACGAAAGACACAAGAGCAGTCAACCAGCAAACTAGTTCAAAAGAGATTGACTAGAAGCCAAATTACAAAGGAGAAAAGAAAAACAGTGATCTCGAGAGAAGGTTCAAGCTTGAATGGTGATTTAAATGATATCCTAAAGGCCATTGACATTATAGAATCCTCTTTAGTGCAAGCAGATGTGACAAAATTTGATCAAAGGAAGTCGAAGAAAGTGAAATCTTCCAAGAAATTGGAATTTGAGGATGATGTTACAACTTTTGTTTTTAAACCTAGAAAGCCCTTAACCATGCAATCCAAGAAGATGCAGGAGTCCAATGTTGAATTGGAGAGAATAGAAGAAGCCTTTTTTGTTCAAGAAGAGTTGATAGACTTACCATCTCCAAGACCTGAAGGAGACAAAAACACACTTCCTGCCACTCAAACAGAAAATCCAGTTATGAAGTTATGGAAGAAAGGTTAAAAGTTGTCAACAATGAAATTACTAAACTAAGAGTGAGGGAAAGAGAGCATGCTACTGAAAGGACAAATTTCAAAGGGGTGAAGGCTCTCTAGGCGGCTGAAAAGGTGTCCAAACCAGAATTAGTTAGCAGTGAAAATCAATACTTTACCTGGACTGTTCCTGCAATCAAAGAAGCTAGATTTGTAAGGAAAATTAATACTCAGCTCAGAGCTACAAACAGGGGATTGAAGAGGCAAATTTAAGATCTAGAAATACAACTAAAAAAATCTAGAAAAGGGTCTACAACAATAATGAAACAGGGTTTTGTAAAGAGGTAGTGAAGGAGATATATTAAAACAATTTTTGCACACAAAGAATTTTGGCATATAAAGGAAGAACAATTGTGAAGAATAACATTTATAAGGGTAAGTGATTTTGATTTTTGGTTGATCATATCAGTCTTCTTGGAATTTTGAAAAAACTCCCAAACTATAGATTTTTGAAGGTTGTGTTGAAAAACAAACATACACAGCAATTTCGCGCTATGAAATTGCTAAAGATGATCATTTAGCACTTATGGATGCTTTCCAGAGCTAAGGTTGGATTAGTTCCAAATTTTTAGGTTGCTGGTAGACATGGGATCATGTATGAACTCTCAGATAGCAGTGGTGTAGATAGCAAAGCTTCAAGGAGTATTTCATAGGTAATATGAAGGTTGTGCTATGAAAACAAAGTATTTTCATAGCACAGTCATGTTTCATCCTTTACACCATATGCTCGAGTCTCCTTTTTGCATAGGTGACAAATGAATTTTCTATGGATTATTAATGCATGTCACATGTACACCAACAAAATTATTTGAAGATATGAATTAAGGATTAAGGACCTTAAAAGGAGGAACTTTGTCTCCTAGTTTTCAAGACAATTAGGTCATGACGCAGTAGGTTTTGCAACAACATCGTGGACATAATCAAGCTCGAAGACATGGGTTGATAGCTGCTTAAAGAATGTATTGAAGTCATAGATAAGGTTGTTGAAAGCATGTTTTAGGATTTTCAATCCTGTTTGTATTAGGACTCTTAAAGACAACTAGCTGTCAAATTATAATCAAATAGTTTGTTTAATGAATAGATAGGTGTCTAAGTTAGGAATTTGAATTCCTCTAAAGGTGGATCATAGTATACAAGGATGTAAAACTCTATATAAAGCTTAAGAATCAAATTCCTTAGGGTTGGTAATTTCATTAGCAAAGGGAAATTTGTGTTATTGTAAGTAACTGTGGTTTTTATTCTTAATACAGAGATCAGTTTGACTACTCAAGATTCACAAGGAGTTTATGTGTTTGATGCTCTTATGACCTGTTCAATTACTTATTTTTAGTGTTATGAGCTTGTGATACTTAGAATTCATTGGAAGATGCTCTAACTTCCTTCACATGCTTGTAAACTGTGTTGCTTCATTGTGTTATTGTTTTATTTATAAACCTAAACTCTAAGTACCTTGACTTCCATGTTTTATTGATCATGGTGTTTTGTTAAAGATCATCTTGACTACATAGCCCAATAGATATTTTCTAATCTTTGATTCAACCAGTCAGCCTATTATATATTTATCCATTTTGTTCCTAGAGTTAGCCATCTAATCATTAATCAAAAATCTTAAACCTATTGAGAGAGCCCTCTCAGGTTGAAGAGGCTAAGCCTCAACCAAAAGTTTGGTTTGAAAGAGTTACTCAAAGTCTTCTTGATCAGTAGCCTATCAAGGTCAAATTTTGTGATAACAGACCATTTGGTGTAGGAGTCCTAGTAGTGGGTCGTAAGGTAATGCCTTGACTGCAATGTTTCATAGAGGCAAGATAACTAATTTAGTATCAAGGGTGTGACTGCTACAGTGAGTCAAGCAAGGTTAATGAGAGGTTCTAACAAATGGGGGTTGAGATGAGTGTGCCCCTTGGCAACCTGTAACAGTACTCAGCTGAGAAGGGAAAACACAAGCAAAGATGCATCACAAGTTGGAAATCAGATCAGTCAAAAATCCAAAGTGATGGTTAAACCAATAGTGCATCTACAAAACGATTCATATAATCGCATACAAAGCAGTTCATACACAACTATGTAAGTTAAACAACATATATTGCTAAGAAACTAGAGCATTCCAACTACAATAATAACATATGCATGAAATGTGTTGGCTCTTATTATATAAAGAAGTGTATGTCCCAATCATACAATACATCCATGTAAACTTGCTAGCCCCAACAGTGGAACGTTACAGCCACATCCACCTACTCCTCCAAAGAGATGAACTAGCTCTGTACAGTGGAGAAGCCAAGGCATGTTACAGTATTGTCCAATATTTCTCCAAGATAGTCTTATCATAAGCTTAGCTGATCAAAAGCCCCTACAATGAGTTATGAGGGACTATTTATAGCAAAGGGTGGGGTGACCCTTGACATTCCCCTTTGTGACCATTCAACTACCCTCATGACTCTTTACCTACTCTATGATTGTTACATCCAAATATTGACACTTGACTTACACTTGACATGACTCAATATTACAATGCACATGTACTCATGTGAGACAATATGGGTTGAGAAAGCCATGTAAGACATCATTGTCACTCGGTCTATTGTGATGAGACCAACTCTTTTGGCATGCTTTTGATGGTGAAGGTGGTGATCTGATACCAAGCTTGGTCATTCGTGATGGTGTGGATTCACCTCATGGTGACATCTTTCTCAAGAGAACCCTTGCCTCCGTTGCAACCGACGCATTGGTTCAACCCCTTCATCTAACTCATATGCTAACATGCGCATGATCTTCTTGGGTACGGTTGAACCAACAACACACTGATGCATAGTGTCAGTGTTGATCTTCAAGTGTGTGTTGGTAGTCATACATATCAACTTGTCGAAGTACATGTTCGAATCTAATTAGACTTACTTCTTCTCTTCACCTTGGTGAGTGTGTTGAATGGATTGGACTGCATGCGTACACGCAATGACATGCATGTTGTTGAATCCCTTGCATGCAATCAACAACACTGCTCACCATGTCTGCTCCATGTTAGTTGCTAGGATGGACCTTTAACTTGTACGAGTGTAGTTTCATCTGTGAGTACATGTTGCGCCCATTGTTGTTCTTGTTCCTACTATAACTCATTTGTCCATCTATGCAGCTTCATGTTCTTCTTGATTTTCTGCTTCAGCACATGCAACTCCTCCTCTATTCCATTCTCTGCCTTCCATGATATTCATGTCATGTTGTCACCTCATAGCCCGAGTCTCCAAAGTTTCTTTCATTATTGGTGGATCTGCTTGATCTTGCAACTTTGTTCTACTTCTATGTTGTCAACAACCTTCCACTTGCATTCATTGCATTCGCTACATTCATTGCGTTCGTTGCATTCCCTACATTCGTTGCATTTGTCTGCATTTGGTATGTTGCCTTCAGTTGTTGTTCATGATGCTACTTGTTGTGATATCTTGATGTTCTTGTCTACGGATAACTTGATATCTTCATGAGTAGGCAATCTCATAGACATTTGATCAACTACATCTCTAGGTGTGCTCTAAACAGTGTCTTCGACTCTGCTCTCTTGGAAACCATTGTACCTACACTACTGAGAGGCAAATGAACACCTACAATACCTGGAGACATGGAAACACTCATGGAAAGAAATTTGTCAGTCGAAAACCAAAATGAATTTGAGAACTAACTTGCAACATACATGTGTGACTAATCATGAAAGTTGCACAATTTTGGACGAGAGTTCGGGGGACTGATTGCTAAGACTTTGCAAGGCATAGTCTAGGCTGCTGGGAGACTGCCTGACTGCTAGAACTTCATAATGCATAGTCCTATCTAGCTGTTGACTGCTGGAATAGCGCAATGTGCAGTCTCAGCTAGCAATGGATGTAGGCTCAGTGACTGCATTGCGCAATTTTTTGGGCCAGCAGTCACTGTCCCTCAGAATTGTGCAAAGCAAGCTTAGTGAATAGTTGCTAGGTAGAAATGTGAATTTCTGGAAATGAAGGCAAAGCCTTCCCTCTCATGATTTTGCAATGTTGTCTCGGTGAGGCTCTTGGTGAGGCAGAGTCTGGGCCAAGGCTGTCCAGACTTGCTGAAGGGAAACTGAAAGTGAATTTGAGTGTGAATGCATGGTGATACTAAGTGTAAGCACAAGTAAATGATCATGTGTGCAAATGGTGAATGAAAAATTCATAAAATGGAACAACATGCATGTGAGTGAGGCGAGTCGCCGAATCGGCAACCATTCACGAAAAACAGCGTCATGCATGCGACAACAATGAGATGTTGACAAAAATTGAAATGGTGCTAGCACAAGCTAATATACATGTAAATGAAAATAGGAATTCAAAGAAATCAAGCAAATAGTACTCATACAAGCGAAAACACAAAAAGTGACAGAAATTAGACACAAGGGATGGGAAGCGAGTTTACCCCAAAATAGCTGAGTTGAATATGCCAACGGCTCCTAGATGTGATGTGAGATGTTAGGGATGCAAGTTTGATGTGACAAATGAGCTCTACAGCATCAGGTTGATGAGTTTTAATAACATCGAGGTTGTGACGTGCTTGCCAAAAATATAGGGAAAGCGACACTTGGTGGGAGGTTTCTGAAATGATCCTTGCATGTAACCTTCAGCTGCTAGAAAAAGATCCCTAAAACAAGGGATGCCTTTGCATGTTACCTTGGGAGAAGCATCCCATGCATGTAAGCTAGGTTTTCTCAGTCTCGGAGGGAACCAGTCAACTCAATCACACATGCAAGAGACTGTTGGACTGTTTGACTGTTGTGAACCTGATGAAGCAAGACAAACTACTATGAAGGTTGTAAGGGAGGCTCCAAAACGAAACTAAGGCAAAATTTTGGAGGGTAGATGTAGTTGCTACAACACTTAGCAACACATTGGTAGAACTCCAGCTCTATGAATGGACCTTGTTCGTGAAAACCAAGTCTAACACCTCTAAACGTATTGCTCATTTCTCAGCTCCTCTTGGTTTCACACTTGCTTGATTGTAGGATGTAGAATCTGCCAAACTCTTGGTTGATTGACACACATTCCAAGCCAAGTCAACACAATTGTTTCGATTGGGGCTGAGGGGTATATTAATGCATAAGCAGTATATTGTTGGCATTATCATAGAGGTTTGACGCTATGACACAGGTGTTTTCCTTGATGGCAACTCACTCAAATGACAGATCATTTTTCAGGCTCTCAGACTGAAAGAAAAAAAGATATATACAGGTTCCTCTTAACCAAGCCACGTATACATGCGGGATCATCGATCAAAACGTGTGTATGCGTATGCATGCACTTTCATGCACGTAAAAGCACGTATATGTGGGAAAACTTATTTTTTAGTCCATGGTATATGGTCCTTGGTATTTGGACCTATGGTTTTGGACCTTGGTATTGCGTCCAAAGTGTTGAACCTAGGTATTGGGTCCCTAGTATTGGTTCTAAATGGTTTTGGACCATGGTATTGAGTAAGGCCTAAGACTATAAAAGGGGAAGGAGATCATTAGGCAAAGGATTCACTCAAATATTGAATATCTTATGAAGAGCAAGATCTACAATTCGGTTATGGTGCATAGCTAGATCTAAACCAAGGAGGAACCTGAGCGCTAAAAGAAGGATAAGTTCTATTGATGGGTCAAGATCTTAAGGCTTGAATAGTAATATCTATATGTGATTTTGATCTATTATATTTGGTGCATGACTTGATCTATAACTCTAATAATCTGGGTATAACTGATGTTTAAATAAGTGGAAAGGGTAAATTATCATTTATAGATCTGTACGCAGGTTCAACACAGTAGAGGCGCGTATACACGTTGGTTAAGTAAGTCAAAGCAGCATATACGCTGGATGGCCTTGAAACAAAAGCGTATGCACACAAGTTCTACATAGTGAAGTAGTGTACGTCACATGAAATATGTTTTAGCTACTTCTGTTTATTGCTGCAGTGTTCTAGGTTCAGGATTGGTTTCTGGTTACTGTTAATGTATTCTGGTTACAACATTCAGAAAAGTAATTGTTTGATTCAGTTTTGATGGAAGCAAAGAAGATTGATTGATGTAGATGTACTTGATGTTTGATTATTGTTATCGATGGATCCAGTCTGAAAATTTATGAAACGTGGTCCCTAGAAGAAAAGAGAAGGTTGAAGCCTTCTATAGATTAGCACCTACATACTAGTACCTCAGCTAGTACAAGAGCTAAAGGGGTTGTAGCTCCCTTCCAGGAGAAGCTGGCAAATGAGAGAAGGTTGTAGCCTTCTGCAGGTAGCAGCATGTGTACTGGTATAAGACTTCACCAGTACAGAAACATTGTAAAAAGAATTTTCTAATTAAAAGAAGATAGAGACGAATTGTAGCAGGTGGTTTTCACCCACATTGAGTTTCCACCTTATATCTTGTGTTATTATGTGTGACTGTATATTCTATTTTACTATTTCTTGTTACTCTTTATATGGTTTGATGCACAAATTAATGATCAACATCTGAAGAATAATTTGAATTTCAAGTCTGTTGGTTATACGCTATTTTCCTTAACTACAGTTGCATACATACGTGGCTTTACTAACTGAAGTAGCATATACAATCTGATTGTAAAATGAAAAATAATTGACCTGATAATACTGATTCACCCCCCCTCTCAATATTATTCCCAACAATTGGTATCAGAGTAGGTCCTTCAGAAGAAGCTTGATCACTTGAAGGAAGATCTATCATCATGAGCAACTACGAAAAAGAGGCATCAATCAGGCCACCAATTTTTGATGGGAGCAACTTCGTCTATTGGAAGGTAAGAATCACAACCTATCTTCAATCTCTTGGTACAGAAGTTTGGGATATCATGGAAATAGGATACACATTTCCATTAGAAACTCCTGTAGATACGGCTGGTAAGAAGCAGTATGAAACAAATGCAAAGGCTATCAATACTCTATTAGGGAGTCTATCTCAATCAGAATTCGTCAAGGTTATGCAACTCAAAACCGCAAAAGAAATATGGGACAAGATCGTTCTGAGCTATGAAGGAGATGATCAGGTAAAATGGGAAAAACTACAAAGTCTCAGAATTCAGTATGAAAATCTCAGAATGCTCAATGATGAGAATATGGGTAACTATTTCTTACGTATAGATGAGATTGTTAATTGTATGAAAAACTTGGGTGAAGAAATAAAAGAAGTTACTTTGGTTGAAAAGGTTCTAAGATTTTTGTCTTCTAAGTTTGAATCAAAAGTTTCTGCCATAGAAGAAAAGCAGAATCTACAAAGCATTACCATGTCACAGCTGCACGGAATCCTAATTGCTTTCGAAATGAGAAAAGGGGGACCATCAGATAGGAGAGAAACCGCATTCAAAGCCTCGGGAAAAGGAGATTACAATGAGTTAGGACATATGTTAGAAGGAGAGGAAGAATCAAACTTTGTCAAGAACCTTCAATGCGGTTCTGGAAGATTCAGACGTAAGCTACCTTTCAAATGTTTTGCTTGTGGAAGAGTCGGTCACTATGCTACCAAGTGTCCTCATAAAGATAAGCTTGAAAAAGGTAAGGAACCAGTTAGATGGAACAGAAAACAAAATGTAAGTAAGAAGAGCTATTATACACATGAAGACAGTGATAGATTTTCAAATAGTGATGAAGATGAACAATGTAATGATTATAGACTTTTGATGGCTTTTGAAGATGATGATTTATTGGATGCTATAGATGAAGAAGGTCTTTATGAAGAAATTTCTAAACTTAAAATTTGTTTAGAAGAAAAGAATATGATTATAGATACTCTGACATTCCAACTTGCTGAAAGGGAAAAACACAATGAAAAGTTAGAATGTGAAATTGTGGGACTTAGAAAATATATTGAGAAATCAAAAGCTCTTAATCTTACATTTGCTAAAGGATCTGAAACTTTAGATGAGATTATCAAAGTGCAGTGTTCTCCTCTAATCAAGACAGGTCTTGGATATACTGAAGAAGTGTCGCAAGCACAGAAGCCATCCACCTCCAAAAGTTATCTTGATGCAACAAGGATAAGTGAACAGGTTGGCAATTAACAACAAAAGCATAATGAAGATCACCAGGTAAATCAGGGACAATTTACTTCAAGAATGAACAGAGATCACCAAGTAAATCGGGGGAAATCTACTTCAAGGATGAACAAAAGCTACAACCAACCACAGGTAAATCATTCTCAATTTGCCTCAAGAATGGGTGTCAATGGAAACTACAATCATTTGGTTGGTATGTTTGATAATCGCAGGAATTTATTCAATGGCCAATGTTTCTCTTGTCATAACTTTGGACACAAAGTTGCTCAATGTGTTGCCTACAAGACCATGATGACTAGAGAAGCTCAAAAACAAAGGAGTATGACTGGGATCATGAAAAGGACCTACAATAACTTTTCTGCTCTTGAGAATGAAATAGAATGTTCTATTTGTAACAACTTTGGTCATGAATATTTTGAATGCAGGAGTAGCTTTCCGAAAACAACTCAAAAGGAGCAAGCTTCATTGAGTCCCAAAACATGGAGAAAGAAAGAATTGCAACAAGAAAGATGTGGGATAGCCTTATATGCGGAAGGATAGGAAAATCAGTGGTACATCGACAGTGTTTGCTCGAAACATATGATAGGTGATAAATAAAAACTTCAGACATATAGTGCCTTAGAAAAGGAAAGGAAGGTCTCATTTAGAAATGACACCCATGCACTCATAAAAGGTAAAGGTTCTATTCTTTTGAAAGCAAAGGTCAAAGCAGAAATGTTATGTATGTTGATGGCCTAAAACATAATCTATTGACTGTCAGTCAAATGTGTGATCAAGGAAATGAGGTAATATTTCGTTCAAATGGATGTATTGTTCGTGAGCTTGATACAGGAGAAACAGTGATCAAAGGCATAAGAAGTCCAAATAATTTATACATACTCAAGGGAGGACAACAACAATGTTATTTAAGCAAGAATGATGAACACTGGATATGGCACAAAAGATAGGGGCATTTAAGCTTCTCTCAGATAAGGAAAGCTTGCAAATATCAGGTGGTTCGTGATCTCTCTGACATCAGAATTCTATACAGTACAATATGCAAATCATGTTAGTTTGGTAAGAAAACCAGAACTAATTTCCCTGAGAAGGAAGGATCAGCTAGCAGGCCACTTGAACTTGTTCATACTGATGTATGTGGTCCATCTAGGAAAAGGTCACCTCAAGGAGAAGAATACTTTATATTGTTCATTGACAAATTTTCCAGGATGTGTTGGATAGGACTTCTGAAGCATAAAGACGAAGCTTTTGAAAAGTTCAAAGAATTCAAAGCCTTGGTTGAAAACAAATCAGATCGCAGAATCAAATGCCTCAGGTCTGATCGAGGAGGGGAATCTACCTTGGATGAATTTTTCGACTTTTGTGAAGAACATAGAATAAGAAGGGAATTCTCTACTGCAAGGACTCCTCAGCCAAATGGAGTAGTGGAAAGGATGAACAGAATGGTTCAACAAATGGTGTTATTCTTGATGAGTCTAGAACTCCCGCAACCTTCTGGGGTGAAGCTGCATTTGCTGCAGTTACTATTCTCAACAAGACAAACGTCTAGGTAAACATCACTCAAACTCCTCATGAACTTTGGTATGGTAAGACTCCCATGGTAAAATACTTCAAAATTTTTGGAAGCAAATGTTACATCAAAGGGACTGATGAAAACCTTGGCAAGTTTGAACCTAGAGCAGATGAAGGCATTCTCCTTGGTTACTCTCCCCACAGTAAAGGATATAAGTGTTACAATAAAAGCTTGGAAAAATTGTTGAAAGTATTGATGTAGTGGTTGATGAAGAAGGAAACATTCCTAGGCAAGTAAAATCCAAAGATTTCAAAGATGATGAGGACTATCCTTCAACATCAAATCAGACTTATGATGAAGAAGAAACCCATGAGGCACCAGAAAAAAGATAAGGATAGAAGAAAAGACTCCATCCAGGTACATTAAGAAGAATCATCTAGAAACTCAAATTTTTGGGTAGAAAGAGGCAGGTGTAAAAACAAGAAGAACTATTTCAGAAGATTCAAGCTATCTAGCATTGCTCTCCTCCACTGAACCACAAAATGTAAGTGAAGCATGCAAAGATGAATGTTGGGTCAAGGCCATGAATGAAGAACTTGAGTAGATTGGAAAGAATAACACTTGGGAGTTGATTCCTAGACCAAACAATAAGAATGTCATAGGGACAAAATGGGTATTCAAAAACAAGCTGAATGAAATTGGAGATGTTATTAGAAACAAGGCCAGACTTGTTTGTAAAGGGTATGCTCAACAAGAAGGTATAGACTTTGAAGAAACTTTTGCACCAGTTGCTATACTTGAGGCCATAAGAATGTTCCTTGCTCTTTCTATCTTTCAGAAGTTCAAAATATTTCAAATGGACGTGAAATCTACCTTTTTGAATGGAGACTTGGATGAAGTGTATATTGAGCAACCAGATGGGTTTATCCTTGGAAATGATCCAAAACTTGTATGCAGACTCAAAAAGGCTCTCTATGGCCTTAAACAGGCTCCAAGGGCTTGGTATTATTGTTTGGATAAGTACCTCCATCAACAAGGTTTTACAAAAGGATCAATAGATAGCAATCTATATATAAAAATTGACAATGATAAGTTGCTAATACTTGTTTTGTATGTTGATGATATCATCTTTGGTAGCAATGAAGAAGACATGAGTCAAAACTTTGCCTTGGTGATGCAAAAAGAATTTGAAATGCCCCTGCTTGGTGAGCTCACATATTTTCTTGGTTTACAAGTCCAACAAAACAAAGACGGTATTTTTCTATCACAAACCAAGTATCTCAAGCAGATCTTGAAGAAATATGGGATGGAGGATTCGAAACCAGTATGTACCCCTATGGTAACAGGATGCAGCCTCAGCGCAAATGATGAATCAGCAGTAGTACATCAACCAACCTATAGATTCGTGATTGGTAGTTTGTTCTATCTAACAGGTACCCAACCAGACATTATGCATGCAATGGGAATAGTTGGAAGGTTTCAAGCAAATCTAAAGGAAACTCATCTTCAGGCAGTTAAGAGAATTTTCAAGTGTCTTCAAGGAACTCAAAACTATGGCTTATGGTATCCTAGAGGTACAGATATCACACTTCATGCATATACAGATGCAGATTGGGTAGGAAGCGTGGATGACAGAAAAAACACTAGTGGTGGTGCATTCTTCATGGGTTCTATATTAGTATCTTGGTTCAGTAAGAAACAAAGTTCAATTGCATTATCTACAGCTGAAGCAGAATATGTGGTTGTTGCATCTTTCTGCACAAAACTCCTTTGGATGATGTAAACATTGCAGGACATTCAAATCACTTGTACTCCACCTATCTCCATTTTTTTTTATAATACAAGTGCAATTAGTATTTCAAAGAATCCAGTCATGCATTCAAAGACCAAGCACATACCTATCAAATATCATTTTCTCCGAGAACAAGTGCTTGAACAAAAGGTCAAATTAGAGTATCTTCCCTCCAAGGAACAAGTTGCTGATATACTCACCAAACCACTACCCAGGGAGACATTTGAATACCTCAGACAAAAGCTGGGAGTAGTTGATGCATCATCTTGTTGTTGAAGCTTGTATGTTTCAGAATAGTGGTTGTACGTGAGTTTCATGTGGAGAATCTGCGTACATACACCGGTTTCTATGGATTCAGTCATGTATATGTTGGTTTGAAGAAAAACAGTGGGCCAGGCTCAGGATGAAAAGAGTCTAATATGGGTCTCACAGAGACCATCTGACACAGATTCAGGGGAGCATATATACTTCTAATAATGCATTGTTGGCATTACCTTAGAAGCTCTTGATTCAAGTACACAGTTGTTTTTGGTTTCAGGTGGAACAGGTGCAGAGGGAGAACATGGTTGCTGGTCTCAATGATGATTGACAAATGCTACTAATAATAGCTATTGATAACTATCATAGTCTTACTGTAGATATTTCGTCTCTATGTGATGTATTTCTTTTCTTATCAAGGTCATGTAACAGCCTATTTTGGTTTCCCCACTTTGCCTGGGATGGATGATGTAATGTTCTTGTTTTATCTTGTGTAAACTTTTGGTGTATCCCCACTTGGTTGGGTGGATGAGTCAATCCCTAGTTGGGAGATGGATGTATGTATGAGTCTTTGGTGGTAGGAAGGTCATTTATAGTGTATAAAGTTATGTATCTTCTTGTAGAACATATTCTTGTAGACCTTACCTACAGTTAGGGGGAGCATGGACAGCATAGCAGAGCAGAGATTTCAGCATGAACTCAAGGGGAGCATAACCCTTTGCACTTGATGACAAAGGGAGAGAATGACTTTGAGTGACTTAGGGTTGCCATCAAGTCCAAATGGGGATATTGTTGGCATTATGACATAGGTTTGACGCTATGACACAAGTGTTGTCCTTGATGGCAAGTCACTCAAATCACAAATCACTGTTCAGGCTCTTAGACTGAAAGAAAAAGAGTTATGCGTAGGTTCCTCTTAACCAAGCCGCATATACATGTGGGATCATCGATAAAAAAGTGCGTATGCGTATGCACGCACTTTCATGCACGTAAAATCGCTTATATGTGGGAAAACTTATTTTTTAGTCCATGGTATTTGGTCCTTGGTATTTGGACCTATGGTTTTGGACCTTGGTATTACGTTCAAAGTTGTTGAAGCCAGGTATTGGGTCCCTAGTATTGGTTCTAAATGGTTTTGGACCATGGAATTGAGTAAGGCCTAAGACTATAAAAGGGGAAGGAGATCATTAGGTAAATGATTCACTCAAGTATTAAATATCTTACGAAGAGCAAGATCTAGAATTAGGTTATGGTGCATAGTTGGATCTAAACCAAGGAGGAACCTGAGCGCTAGAAGAAGGATAAGTTCTATCGATGGGTCAAGATCTTAAGGCTTGCATAGTAATATATGATTTTGATATGTTATATTTGGCACATGACTTGATCTATAACTCTAATAATCTGGGTATAACTGATGTCTGAATAAGTGGAAAGGGTAAATTATCTTTTATAGATCTATACGCAGGTTCGGCACAGCAGAGGCACGTATACACACTGGTTAAGTAAGTCAAAATAGCATATACGTTGGATGGCCTTGAGACAGAAGTGTATGCATGCAGGTTCTACATATTGAAGTAGCGTACATCATAAGAAATATGTTTTAGCTACTTCTATTTATTGCTGCAGTGTTCTAGGTTTAGGATTTTTTTTGGTTACTATTAATGTATTCTGGTTACAAAATTCAGAAAAGTAATTGTTTGATTCAGTTTTGATAGAAGCAAAGGAGATTGATTGATGCAAATGTACTTGATGTTTGATTATTTTTATTGATGGATCTAGTCTGAAAATTTATGAAACGTGGTCCCTGGAAGAAAAGAGAAGGTTGAAGCCTTCTATAGGTCAGTGCCTACATACTAGTACCTCAGCTAGTACAAGAGCTAAGGGGGTTGTAGCTCCCTTCCAAAAGAAGCTAGTGAACGAGAGAAGGTTGTAGCCTTCTGCAGGTAGCAGCCTGTGTACTGGTATAAGGCTACACCAGTACAGAAACATTGTAAAAAGAAGTTTCTAATTAAAAGAAGATCGAGACAAATTGCAGTAGGTGGTTTTCACCCACAATGGGTTTCCACCTTATATCTTGTGTTCTTATGTGTGACTGTCTATTCTATTTTACTGTTCCTGGTTACTCTTTATATGGTTTGATGCACAGATTGATGATCAACATTTGAAGAATAATTTGAATTTCAAGTCTATTGGTTATGCGCTAGTTTCCTTAACTGCAGTTGCGTACATACGTGCCTTTTACTAACTGAAGTAGCGTATACAAATATGATTGTAAAATGAAAAATAATTGAACTGATAACACTGATTCACCCCCCCCCCCTCTCAGTATTATTCCCAACACGTCAGATCCTTGGTTTCATCTCTGGTGTTGCTCTGCTGCCAGCAAGCCTGGATAGTACTCTAGCAAAGTCACATAGGAACACAAACATGGCTCTGCTACCAGCGATCCTGGTCAGTACCCTGATGGATTTACTTTAATCACCTCTTTGCGTAGGAAGCCTTTCTCTTCTTTCTCCTTATTCATTTTCTATTTTTTATAACTTTTTTCATTTTTTCATTTTTTTTATTTTCATCTTTGTAACTGTGCATAGCACTTATTCATTTCAGAGGCAGAAGAGGGATATCGACTTATTGAGAGCAAAAGAGGTTGTTCCTGCAAATAAGTAGTTTATTATACCTCTGATATGCCTATTACGTTTTCTCCCTCACCTTACTCTACTTGACTGAGCTAACAAGGGTTAACCCAAAAAAAACCAATTAGAGTAGGTGACACTAATTAGCACACAAACATTGTATTTTCACCAAGTTCCACTTCGAATAGTATGTATTTTCCATCGACATATCATGCACTGAAAGTAACAAGTTCTTCATACAGAGGGAGGATGACAGATAACCAAGTAGTGATAGCATCACACAACCTCTTGTACTTTACCCAGCTTGCTTCAAGATTCATACATGGTTTCATGCGAAACTATCCTACAAAAAAAAACAAGCAAGCTAACAAACAACAAAGAAGAGCAAGAGCAGAAACAAAAGAAAAAGCAAAGAAAGTAAGAAAACAAGCAAGTAGACAAACAAAAAAACAAAGAAAGTAAGCAAACAAGCATGCAAGAAAACAACTCAAAAGCAAACACTACTCCTACTCCTAAGCTAACAGTGCATGGGTCATCTCACGTGAAGTGATACTGCCAATGCAACATTGATGCATTGGTTGACCCATGTTGGTGA
Source organism: Pinus taeda (assembly GCA_000404065.3). Taxonomy (NCBI): domain Eukaryota; kingdom Viridiplantae; phylum Streptophyta; class Pinopsida; order Pinales; family Pinaceae; genus Pinus; species Pinus taeda. The sequence goes on along the minus strand of APFE031035634.1, from coordinate 71,598 downwards.
AGGCAAGGTTCACGAACAAAACAGTTGTGCAAACTAGCAAACAAGAATGATGTAATAGTGAAGACAAACACACTCCGAGCTTACAAGTGACAAGAAAAAAGATGAGTGATAGTGCATGACATGCATTCTATGGTTTTGCCATGATGTTATGCTACACTACATGCAGATGTTGAATGTATACATTCTCTTGATTGTGACATGCAAGAAAACGTGACAAAGGTAGACCACTTGTGTTATGTATTTGTTCTTTCTGTGTACGATTCATCCAACGCATGAGCAATGAGATCATGTAGTTTGAGTAGAGGAAGTGAAATCTAGGTGTTTGGTTGATATTCAATGCAAATAAAAGAGTGATGAGGAGCCTTGAGTGTTTCAACAATTTCCTGACCAGAAGTGAAACCAACCTTAGGATAGCAAGGGCCTGACATAACCATCAGCTCAGGCTAAAGTGCCTCAACTATCTGGGGGGTTTCAACTACGTTGATAGATAGATCATCATAGACTAGTGTTTTAAATAGATTAACAATGATTGATTCAACATTGTGATTAAATGAAGAAGTGAATAGATCACGACAACCAAGATCAGAAAATTCGAGATGTTTGTCGACATCCTCATGATTCGATGAATTGGGAAGAAGGGTAGATGAGAAGCAAAGATGTTCACCCTGTGTGTTTTCAAGAAAGATAGATGACAAATTTTACAAATGTTCTGAGGAAGATGTGTCCTCTCCGCACTGTAATGATAGACAGACATCCAACGTGTCCTATGAATGGTCAGAAGTAGAAGCATCTGGAAATGACTTTTCAAAGCGGAAATCAATAGTGGAAGAATCACAAGGGATGTTAGAATCAAGTGGATGAGGCATGACTGGAAGGGATTCATCCTTCACTGCAGGCTCTTCTTTAGATTCCCACACACACTCATCATCAATGATCACACAAGTCAGCTGTATAACACCAACTCCGTCGACAGCTTAATCCTCGTTCATAGCAGGTTAGGAGTCTGGAATGTGACAATAGAATCTATGCGATCAATAGAACGCAAGGACGGAGGTCAAGGGAATGATTCCATGTGACAACCAGCAGGCTTTCAAGTCAAATATGCATAAATATCAAGAGGAGGTGGGGTGGGAGGATGTGATAGTTCAACCGAGGTGTGTGTGTGATCTCCCACATCACTCCATGGTGCTGGAGTTTTTTGATGAGGTGAAGGTGGATAGTCACTTGTGATAGCAACTATGTCTACCTATGATTATGTAGCTCCATCACCAAAGTGTGCTGAACCAGGTTCGAATACGTGAAGAAGATACTCAAATCTTCCATCAAGAAATTCACATTTAATATCATCTTCTGGGAATTAGTATGCAAGATTACAAAAGTACATGTAAAACTATTCAACAGATTCATCGAGTGCTTTTCATAATTTTAGAATTTATTTGTTGAGTGCTTGATGGTTGAAGTGATTGAAAGCACGGTCTATCTCTGTGACCAGATGAGCAAAGGAATGAATGGATTTTTTGGGCAATGTGGCACACCTGTGCATTGGGTGCCCTCGAAGCATGTAGATGAACAACGCACAACTCATGTATTCTTCAAAGAATCCATGTCTTTTGCATGAGTCTACAATATCAACCATGTGCCTTACCAAGGCTACGTAGCCTCCACCATCAAATGTTTTATGAGACAATTTATCTGTGATATTTTTCGGGATGATAAAATTATTTCCATAGGACATACATTCTGGAAGAGAAACTCGGTAGTTAGTCATGATAGATTTGTAGAGATTCAAAATAGATGTGAGGGCTTAACTTGTCATCTGGCCCTCCTTCTAGCACCAAACTTTTGACGGTACTAGACCCACCAACATGTCAGGGGATCTCCCTGGTAAGAAGTCCCAGTTAGACCTCAGACCATTTGGTGTAGGAGTCCCAGTAGTGGGTCGTAAGGTAATGCCTTGACTGCGATGTCGCATAGAGACAAGTAAGATAACTTTGTCAGTAGCAAGGGTGTGACCGTTGCAGTGAGTCAAGGAAGGTGAATGATAGGTTCTAACAAATGGGGGGTGAGATGAGTGCACCCCTTAGCAACCTGTAGTAGTACTCAACTGAGAAGGGAACACACAAGTGAAGATGCATAACAAGCTGGAAAGAAGATTAGTCGACAATCCAAAGTGATGGTTAAACCAACAGCACATCTACAACAAGATTCATATAATCGCATACGAAGTAGTTCATACACAACTACGTAAGTTAAAAAGCATATATTGCTAAGAAACGGGAGTAGTCCAACTACAATAAAAACATATGCATGAAAATGTATTGGCTCTTATTATATAAAGAAGTGTAAGTCCCAATCATACAATACATCCATGTACACCTGCTAGCCCCAATAGTGGAATGTTTCAGTCACATCCACCTACTCTTCAAAGGAAATGAACTAGCTCCGTGCAATGGAGAAGCCAAGGTGCATTACAATATTGTCCAAGCTTTCTCCAAGATAGTCTTATCAGAAGCTTGGATGACCAAAAGCCCTTACAATGAGTTATGAGGGATTATTTATAGCAAAGGGTGGGGTGACCCTTGACATTCCCCTTTGTGACTGTTCAACTACCCTCATGACTCTTCACCTACTCTATCTCCAACTATTGACACTTGAATTACACTTAACATGACTCAACATTACAATGCACATGTACTCATGTGAGACAACATGGCTTCAGCAAGCCATGTGAGAACACATGGTTCGTTGTGATGAGACCAACTCTTTGACATGCTTGTGATGGTGAAGGTGGTGAGCTGTGAAAAGCTTGGTCGCCCGTGATGGTGTGCATGCACCTCATGGTGACATCTTATTGAAGCAAAATCTTGCCTCCATTGTAATCGATGCATTGGTTCGGCCCCTTCATCCACCTCGTCTGCTAACATGCACATGATCGTCTTAGGTGCGGCTGAACCGGCAACACATAGATGCATGGTGTCCATGCTAATATTCAAGTGTGTGCTAGTGGTCATGCACATCAAATTGCCGAAGTACATGTTCGTTTCTCATTGGACTTGCTTCTTGTCTTCACCTTGATGAGTGTGTTGAATGGGTTGGATTGCATGCGTGCACACAATGACATGCATGTTGTTGAATCCCTTGCAAGCAATCAACAACACTGCTCACCATGTCTGCTTTGTGTCAGCTGCTGGGATGGATCTTTAACTTGTACGAGTGCAGTTTCATCCATGAGTACATGTTGCGCCCACCGTTTTTCTTGTTCTTGTTGCAACTCATTCTTTTGTCTGTGCAACTTCATGTTCTTCCTAATTTGTTGCTTCAACACATGAAACTCCTCCCCTATTCCATTCTCTGTCTTCGCACGATCTTCATGTCATGTTGTCACCTCATAGCCTGAGTCTCCAAAGTTTCTTTCATTGTCGGTGGATCTCCTTGATCTTGCAACTTTGTTCCACTACTGTGCTTTCAACAACCTTCCTCTTGCATTCATTGCATTCGTTGCATTCACTGCATTCACTACATTTGTTGCATTCACTACATTCGCTGCATTCGTTGTATTCGGTACGTTCGATATGCTACCTTTAGCTATTGTCCATGATGCTTCTTACTATGATATCTTGATGTTCTTGTCTACAAACAACTTGATATCTTCATGAGTAGGCAATCTCATAGACATTTGATCGACTGCATCTCTAAGTGTGTTATGATGGCGTCTTCGACTCTTCTCTCTTGGAAAACATTGTACCTACACTACTGAGAGGTAGATGAACACCTACAATACCTGGAGACATGGAAAGACTCATGGCAAGAAATCTATTAGTCAAAAACCAAAATGAACTTCAGAACTAACTTGCAACATACCTATGTTGGCATTATGATACAAGTGTTGTCCTCGATGGCAAGATGACAAATTATAGTGCAGCAAATCAGTAGTAAAGAATTGATGACCGGACTACAAAGAATGAAGAAATTTGAGTATATACGCAGGTTCACTATATACCAAGTCGCGTACATAGGCAGGTTATACGCAGGTTCACTATGTACCAAGTCGAATATATATGCAGGTTCGCTATATACCAAGTAGGGTATACACATAGGTTATACATGCTGATCAGAAGTCGCGTATGCGTATGCACGCACTTTCATGCATAGAAAAGTGCGTACATGTGGGAAATCTTATTTTTGGGTCCGTGGTATTTAGACCTATGGTTTTGGTCCTTGGTATTGCATTCAAAGTGTTGAACCCAGGTATTGGGTCCCTGGTATTGGTTCTCAATGGTTTTGGACGATGGTATCGAGTAAGGCCTAGTCTATAAAAGGAGAAGAAGATCATTAGGCAAAAGGATGAAAAAGACTTGAATATTTGATGTAGTATGAGATCCAGTATGCAGGATATGGGTTATGATGCATTGCTTGATCTGAGCTAAGGAGGGATCTCACCGATGGATGGAGAACAAGATCTAAGGATAAATCGGGATCAAATGGTTTGAAATGAACTATCTCTATATGGTTGATTATGTTTGTTTTAGATCTAAATACTGACGCATGCAATGTTCTGAACTGGGTATAACTTAAGTTTGAAATAGCTGCAAGACATGATTGAATATTTATAATCTGTACGCAGTTTGGCTTTGGTAAAAGCGTTTATGTACATGGGTTTGGTTCATCCAAGTAGTGTATACCATTTAAGCTATGATTTTTATGATACAGTTGGTTCTTAATAGTGTTGCAGAGTTCAGGGTTCTGCTCTGTGTTCTGGTGACTGCTTTTTGTTGACAGGGTTTCAGTGATTCAGTATTGGGTGATTCAAAGATTGATAATGCTAGTGTTGATTGATTGTGTGCTTCAATGATATTGATGGGTCCAGTATGAAAATTGGATGAAATGTGGCCTTCAAATTATAGTATTGTGATTCAGGAGTATCCAGTCTGAAAATTTATGAAACATGGTACCTGGAGGAAGAAAGAGAAGGTTGTTGCCTTCTGTAGGTCAACACCTACGTACCAGTAAGTGGATCGGCTAGTACAAGAGCTAAGGGGGTTGTATCTCCCTTCTAGGAGAGTCTAGAGAACGAGAGAAGGTTGTAGCCTTCTGTAGGTAGAAGCCTGCGTACTGTTATAAGACTGCACCAGTACAAAACTATTGTAAAAGAAGTTTCTTATTAAAAGAAGATAGAGACGACTTGCAGCAGGTGGTTTTCACCCACATTGGGTTTCCACCTTAAATCATGGTGTTCATGTGTGCTTCTTGTGTGTGATGATCTGTTCTGGTTTACTGTACCTGCTTACTATACATATGGTTAAAGAAGTTTTGATTCTCTAACTAAATATCAACATTTAATGGATTAATTGAATCATAGGTATTTTGTATATACACTAGTTGAATTAGACATAGTTGCGTATACACGCGGGTTCCCTTAGTTGAAGTAGTGTATATATATCTAAGTTTGGAAATGAAAAGTTTTATTGATTTGATAATACTGATTCACCCCCCCTCTCAGTATTATTTCCAACAATTGGTATCAGAGCAGGTCCTTTGGTAGAAGCTTGATCGCTTGAAGGAGATCCGTGGAACAATGGGAAAGAAGCTTAAGAAGAAAGCACCTAAGAAGAAGAAGACATCTCAAAAGAACTATGACAGTGGGTGTATGGATTGGGGAATATGTGGAAGAATCACATCAAGTTCAGAATCACTTTAGAATGAAGATGAACAAGATCTATCAGGTATGAATTTGTTATCCTCTTGTGATACATCTATTTATCCTCTTAAAGATGATTAAAGTGATAGCGAAACAACGGAATTTGCGCTTATGGGTGAGTAAGAAAGATATCAAATAGAAGCAGTATTTAGAAGGCTTACAGACAAAATTAGAGAACAACAAGATCTATTGAACAAAACGGAATGTGCTTTCAAAGAAGAAGTTACCAAACTAAAAGCTCAACTAGAGGAAGGAAACAAGGTAAGGAAGTTACTCAAGGACAAGGAAAATCAATGTCAAAAGTTGCAGGATGAAGTGAAATCATTAAGAAATGAAGTCAATGAAAGGAGCACAACCATCAAGAAACTCAGAGATAGATCCAGTTACTATCAAAGGTTTAAAGCTATGATCCTCTAGCTAAAGCAAGATCTTGAAGAATCAAAGAAGCAGAATAAAGAACTACTCCACGCTCTTGAAAAACATGAAAACAAAGTTCTTGAACTAAGACATTAGTTGGAAGAAGAAAGAAAAGTTGAAGAAAACATGAAGAAGCAACATCATGAAAGGGAAGAGAAACTTCAGGTTGAGGTAAATATTCTAAATGATAAATTAGAAAAGAAGGATAAGCTCTTACGATTTCAAGATAGTACTAAGATTTTACATGATATTCTTAGTAGTCAAAGATCTCCTACTATCAAAACTGGTCTTGGCTTTCATGAATCCATTGAAGGTGAATCTAGTTCACAAAGTAAGACAAGGAACTCTAATGAAAAACCTGAGATGCTCAAAAGGGAAATGAAAGGTCAACCCCATCAACAACCAAGGAAAGAAATTCTTCAAGGAAAATCTTTTACTCCTCCAATGAATAATGTTAAATGTTATGTATGTCATAATCTTGGACATGTTGTAGCCAGATGTAGAAGAAGAATAAGTCAAGATCATCACTCAGAAAGATCATCACATTCCAGGTACTTTCAGGGATATTGTTTTTATTGCAATATGTTTGGTCACAAAGTTATTGATTGTTATAGAAGGAATATGAAACATGTAAGATGTTATGCATGTAACAAGCTTGGTCATAGAGCAAAGGAATGCAGGAACAAAGTATGAGCAGCATACCAAAAGGAGAAAACATCATCACGCTTAAAGATATGGAAGAAGAAGGAAGTTCAGACAGAAATATGTGGCACAACACAACACACTCAGACACAGCACAATACAGATATAACAGACTCAGGGGGAGCTGAAAGTATAAAACTTTAGTGTCCTGAATCTCATACACAAGTTTCATAAAGGAAAGTCACGTATATACGTGAGTTACACACTGCACAGTCACGTATATGTCAGTCTGATGAAAAGTAGTAGAGACAGGATCAGAAAAAGGGTCTGATATGATTCAGTCCATTATTTATGTTTGATAATGGTTACCATCTACTGATGATGTGATGAAATGTCTTGATACTTGTATGATGTTTAGAAGTGTTTTTTATCCTAACTTGATGATGATAATGCCTTGGTACTTCCTGCTGATATATGCATGATCAGATCTTATAGTAAACAAGATGGCACAGGTTCAGGGGGAGCATATAATCTTCTAATGCTGCATTGTTGGCATTATGGTTAGTAGTCCTTAGTGATTATGCTTATATGGCTAAGTGATATATCTTGCTATGGTTATGAGTTGTCCATGACAAAATCTCATATGTTTCTTGGGGCTACATAGTTGATGTTCAGATCAGATTTGTGGTTGATTCTCTGATGATGCATATATGGTGCTTACATGGTGATCTTCATATGGATAAGGAGAAGTACAAAGCTTGATGATGAGTCACTCATATGTTGCTATCATCATATGCATAAATATCATATAATACAGTTATGATGCATGATTCCTATAATGTCTTGGCACTCATGTGGATGAGGATTGTTGATGGTATCAAGAAGTCTTGTCTTGAGCTCCAGATACATAGTGCTGGATACATGGAGTCGCATTATTGGAGATATGATGATGATGAGTTCTTAATCATATGATGATAGAATTCTATTCAAAAGGAAGAGTTGATATCATGCCTGGTTATAGGAAAGTTACAGGTTACTGATCTGGAAGTGGCTATATACGCGAGTTTCATAAGGAGGATCTGCGTATATATGCATGTTGTTGTGGATACAGTCGCGTATATGATGATTTGAAGGAAATCAGTGGGCCAAACTCAGGATGAGAAGAGTCCGTTATAGGTCTGAAAGAGACCATCTGGAACAGGTGCAGAGGGAGAACATGATTGCTGGTCTAGATGTTGTTCACAGATGCTTATGGAGCAGATCATACATTGTGTATGATAGTTTCTAATGACTATCATGGTCTTATTTAGATGTTTGGTCTCATGTAAAGGTCATATCAAGACTCATGATGTAATAGTGTGTCTCTATCTATTGTAGTCACTTGATGAAATCTCTTCTGATGTAATTTGTACCCCCCTCTACGCATAGGAAGGATCATGAAATATTTCAGTCATGTATTTCTTTTATTATCAAGGTCATGTAATGGCCTATGTTGGTTTCCCCACTATGCCTGGGATGGATGATGTTATACTCTTGTATTATCATGTGTAAACCTTGATGTATCCCCACTTTGTTGGGTGGATGAGTCAAGTTTGGTATATCTCCATTTTGATGGGAGATGGATGTATGCATGATCCTTTGGTGATAGGAAGGTCATTTATGATGTATAGAGTCATGTTTTTTTTTTTTTAAATCTTTTTGCAGACCTTGCTTACAGTCAAGGGGAGCATGAACATCTCATTTCAGCAGAGTAGAGATTTCAGCATGTATTCAGAAGCAGCATGGACAAATTGGTACACCTTGACATATACATAGGGCGAGTCATTTAGAGATTTCAGCAGGTACTCAAGGGGAGTATGGACGGTGAAATGTTTATCAAGGAAAGAGAATATCTTGGTCCACCCTTTTCCCTTGATTTCAAAGGGGGAGAGTGATTTGGTGTTGTTTCCATCAAGTCCAAAGGGGGAGATTGTTGGCATTATGGTGCATGTGTTGTACTTGATGGCAACCCACTCGTAGAAGAACAAATCACTTATATATAACTAGATGAATCTACGAAAGAGACATCAGATGTAACAAAATACATGGGATGCATGACAGCTCAAAGGAATCAAATGACAGTTCTCAATATGACAAGTTAGCTTTGCCATCAAGTCCAAAGGGGGAGATTGTTGGCATTATGATACAAGTGTTGTCCTTGATGGCAAGATGACAGATTATAGTGCAGCAAATCAGTAGCAAAGAATTGATGACCAGGCTACAAAGAATGAAGAAAGCTGAGTATATACGCAGGTTCACTATATACCAAGTTGCGTACATAGGCAGGTTATACGCAGGTTCACTATGTACCAAGTTGCATATATACACAGGTTCGCTATATACCAAGTAGGGTATACATGCAGGTTATACATGCAGGTTCTCTATATACAAAAACACGTATACACGCAGGATTGCTGATCAGAAGTCGCGTATGCGTATGCACGCACTTTCATGCACAGAAAAGTGCGTACATGTGGGAAAGCTTATTTTTGGGTCCGTGCTATTTAGACCTATGGTTTTGGTCCTTGGTATTGCGTCCGAAGTGCTGAACCCAAGTATTGGGTCCCTGGTATTGGTTCTCAATGGTTTTGGACCATGGTATTGAGTAAGGCCTAGACTATAAAAGGAGAAGAAGATCATTAGGCAAAAGGATGAAAAAGACTTGAATATCTGATGTAGTATGAGATCTAGTATGCAGGATATGGGTTATGATGCATTGCTTGATCTGAGCTAAGGAGGGATCTTATCGGTGGATGGAGAACAAGATCTAAGATAAATCGGGATCAAATGGTTTGAAATGAACTGTCTCTATATGGTTGATTATGTTTGTTTTAGATCTATATACTGACGCATGCAATGTTCTGAACTGGGTATAACTTAAGTTTGAAATAGCTGCAAGACATGATTGAATATTTATAGATCTGTATGCGGGTTGGCTTTGGTAAAAGTGCATATGTACATGGGTTTGGTTCGTCCAAGTAGCATATACCATTTAAGCTGTGATTTTTGATGATACAATTGGTTTTGAATAGTGTTGTAGAGTTCAGGGTTCTGCTCTGTGTTCTGGTGACTACTTCTTGTTGACAGGGTTTCAGTGTTTCAGTATTGGGTGATTCAAAGATTGATAATGCTAGTGTTGATTGATTGTGTGCTTCAATGATATTAATGGGTCCAGTATGAAAATTGGATGAAATGTAGCCTTCAGATTATAGTATTGTGCTTCAGGAGTATCCAGTCTGAAAATTTATGAAACGTGGTACCTGGAGGAAGAAAGAGAAGGTTGTTGCCTTCTGTAGGTCAGCACCTACGTACTAGTAAGTGGATCGGCTAGTACAAGAGCTAAGGGGGTTATAGCTCCCTTCCAGGAGAATCTGGAGAACAAGAGAAGGTTGTAGCCTTCTGTAGGTAGAAGCCTGTGTACTGGTATAAGACTGCACCAGTACAGAACTATTGTAAAAGAAATTTCTTATTAAAAGAAGATAGAGACGACTTGCAGCAGGTGGTTTTCACCCACATTGGGTTTCCACCTTAAATCATGGTGTTCATGTGTGCTTCTTGTGTGTGATGATCTGTTCTGGTTTACTGTATCTGCTTACTTTACATATGCTTGAAGAAGTTCTGATGCTCTAACTAAAGATCAACATTTAATGGATTAATTGAATCATAGGTATTCTGGATATATGCTAGTTGCATTAGACATAGTTGCGTATACACGCATGTTCCCTTAATTGAAGTAGCGTATATGTATCTAAGTTTGGAAATGAAAAATTTTTATTGATTTGATAATACTGATTCACCCCCCCTCTTAGTATTATTTCCAACAACCTGTGTGACTGATCATGAAGGTTGTGCAATTTCGGCCTGGAGGTTGGGAGACTGACTGCCAAGACTATGCAAGGCACAATCTGGGATGCTGGGAGACTGAGTGACTACTGGAACTGTGCAATACATAGTTCAGTCTAGCTACTGACTACTGGAATTGCGTAATGCAGAATCTCAACTGGTAATGGTTGCATGCTCAGTGACTGCATTGTGCAATTTTATGTGCCAGCAATCAATGTCCCTCAGGATTGCACAAAGAAGGCCTAGGGAACAACTTCTAGGAAGAAATGTGCATTCCTAGGGAGGAAGGCTAAACCTTGCCTCTTAGGATTATGAAATGATGTCTCGTTGAGGCTCTTGGTGAGGCAAAGTCTATGCCAAGGTTGTCCAAACTCGCCGAAGGGCAACTAAAAGTGAATGTGAGTGAAAATGCATGGTGATACCTAGTGTAAGCATAAGTGAATGATCATGCATGAAAACAACAAATGACAGATTCATAAGATGGAACAACATGCATGTGACTGAGGCAAGTCACTGAATTAGTGACGGTTAGCAAAAAACAGTTTCATGCATGTGACAGCAGTGAGATGTTGACGAAAACTGAAATGGTACTAGGAAAAGCTAATATACATGTAAATGACACCAGGCGTTCAAAGAAATCAAGCAAACAATACTCATACAAGTGAAAACACAAAAGGCGACTAAAATGAGACACAAGGCATGGGAAGCAGGCTTACCCTAAAATAGTTGAGATGAATGTGTCGACAGCTCCTAGATGTGATGTGAGATGTGAGAGTTGCAAGGTTGATGTGAGGAATGAGCTCTGCAGCATTCGGTTGATGAGTTTTGATAACATCGATGTTGTGAGGCACATGCCACAAATCTAGGGAAAGCAACACTTGGTGGGAGGTTTCTAAAATGATCCTTGCATGTAACCTCCAACTGCTAGAAAAATATCCATGAAACAAGGGATGCCTTTGCACGCTGTCTTGGGAGAAGAAACCCATGCTTGCAATCTAGTTTTGCTCGGTCTTGAACGGAACCAGTAAACTCAGTAGCACATGCAAGAGACTACTCAACTACTGGGAGAAAATGCACATTTCTAGCTACGAGTTGGGTTGGCTTCCCAGGAGATTTGCACAATTTCTAGGCAGAGCTGATTGTTATCCAGATTTTCACAAATTATGGGTTGAACAGCCCTGCTGGAGAAAATTACACAATTCCTGTTGGGGGTGTTGACTGGCAGAATTGCGCAATCTTGGAGCCCAGCAAGCTACCAAACTGGATTGCGCAATTTCGGGAGGGAAGGCTGGTTGCCCTCCAAAAATGCGCAATTTTCTTGGGGAAGTTTCTCAACCTACAATTAGACCAAGTTTGGGTGAACAGCCTATGAGGGGAATGCATCAAGCTGTGATCAACAGACTGCCTTTGTGCAAGAAAAACACTGAAGCTTGTGAACCTAATGAAGCAAGACAAGATATTGTGAAGGTTGGAAGGGAGGCTCCAAAACGAAGCTAAGGAAATATTTTGGAGGGTGGTTGTAGCCGCTACAATAGAATGGTATGCAAACAGTATTTGTATTTTCCATAATTGGGTAATGCAACAAAGTTATATAATTGGTTCCAAATTGCATGGAACACTTTTAGGAGAGAGGGGACGAATGGCCCATTACTGATATTTATGCTCTTGATAATGGTGGTGAGCTTGAGTGAAAAATGGCAAGGGTTGAAAATTGATAGAATATGAACATCAAGGATGAAAACATGTTTAATTGAATGTATTGTTTAACAGTGTGACAAAAAAACTATTAGTTGATAGCATTGATAATGGCAACAAAGTTAAAAAGGTAAAAGAAAGGAATGGGGTGAAAATTCCTTTTGCTAAGTTTGGAAATTGTTTTTTTCAAATTAATCCATGCTTTGCATGAATAACAAAAGGTTTTCTAAACCTTAAACGTTATTTGGCATGTGAATGTGTTATATTTTATGAACATGTCAATATATGAATGGCAGGTTTTGAATAACATGACGAGATTACCCGATGAGATCCCATATTATGAAAGGGATCCTATGAGTGAGTGTGAATTATTTTTGCTACTTAATATTATGATAATTTACACACCATACTTGTACTATGAATGTGATAAGGAAATATTGATTATGGTAGCAACGAATAAACTAACAACTAATTGGGTTCCTTGGTCAATTAATGAGGCACATACACTACTGCATATCTACTTGGGTCTGATAAACCACTCAATAAAAAGAAATATGAAGGTAGAGCTAGTGGAAGAATGTGTGGAGCATACACAACATTAAGTGCTTTCCTCAACTAATAAACCACTCAATGTAGGAGGAAAAATAAATCTATAGAGGTAACTATTTATTATCAATTTAAAGAAATTTTGTTAAGACTATGCTTTAATGTAGTTTAAACTTTTGATCTGTAATTACTTGAGTTATTTTTTAATATGATTATGTTATGTTCTGAATGTTGGGTGTGGAGCTTGATTATCTTCTATATTCAAAGGTATCATCCCATTGGACCTCAGTTTGTAATGTGGCGGCCCACTTGAAAAATGTTCGCTGTAAGGGGGGTCCACGGGGGGGCGGCTGCAACCTTTGGGAGTGATTGGGGATAGCACCCTTGAAGCTAAAAATAGATGTAAAATTGCCTTGAAAAATGTTTCAATTTCATAGTTAATCTAGGTTGTTCATTAGGCAGAGATCTAATGATAGAAGTTATGTTTAAAAGGGTTTTTTGCCCTAGAAGGCAACCCCTCACTATATATGAGGGAATTGTATTGCGTCTATGTACATCTGTATTCTGAGTGAGGAAGAGAGAGGAGATTGACAGTGAAGAGGGAATTACAACAGATCTTCTATAGGTTGTATCTCTTCAGTTTTCTGGATAATATAAAAGGAAGGATTCGTTATTTCTCCGTGGACATAGACCAAACTAGGTGAACCACATATATCTGTGTCTCTCTTGTTTTATGCGTTATCTGTGTTTATATTTTTGCAATATTTTAGGTGTTCCATTGCTCTGTAATATATGATTTTCTAACAACTGGTATCAAATCTGAAGGTCTATTTGGCTTATAAAATCGCAGGAGAGAAGGGTTCTTGGTTCGAGTGGGAGAAATGGTGAAAGATGGTAGGTTTAGGGTCGAAAAATTGAACGACCAAAACTACCACCTGTGGAAGATGAATATGGAAGATTATCTATATCAGAGAGATTTGTACCAACAATTGAGTGGAAAGGCAAAGAATTTGACGAGTGTGATAAACACAAAATGGGATATTCTCGATAGAAAGTCACTTGGAACAATACAGTTGTGCCTAGCGGTGTTGGTAGCATTTAATATTTTAAAGGAAACGACGACAGAGGGTTTAATGTCAATATTGGCCAAACTATATGAAAAACCCTTGGCCTCAAATAAGGTATTTCCTATGAAGCATTTATTTAATATGAAAATGCCAGAAGGTGGATTTTTTCTAATCATTTAAATGAATTTAATACAATTACTAGTCAGTTAAGTTCTGTAGGGGTAACTTTTGATGGTGAAGTTAGGGCTATGTTATTTTTGTGCTCATTTCCAGAAAGTTGAAATGATTTAGTTATGGCCATTAGTAACTCTGTCTCTGGATCTATTACTTTAAATTTTGATGATGTTGTCAATCCAATCCTTAGCGAGGAAATGCGACGGAAAATCTCTTGTGAGACATCAAGTAATTCTTTAACTGCAAACACTAGGGGAAGAAAAATGGAAAGAGGAAAGAGCCCTGAATATCGCAGTAAGTCAAGAAAAGGCAGATCCAAGTCCAGATTAGGGATAGTGTGCTGGAAATGTGGGAAGAAAGGACACCTGAAGAAAGACTGCAAGTCTCGGAAGAGAAAAGAAGGAGACACACAGCAAGAAAATAATCATGAAGTGAATGTAACAGGTGATGTGTTGCAAGATGCTTTGATTCTTTCTTTAGAAAATATTATTGATGCCTGGGTGGTAGATTCACGGGCCTCATTCGATGCCACACCTAATAGGAAACATTTCCATGATTATGTTCAAGGAGGTTTTGGACAGGTTCGATTGGGTGATGATAAACCCTGTAAAATCATTGGAATGGGTATAGTTTTCATGAAACATGAGAATGGAAATAAATGGCTATTGAAGGAGGTAAGGCATGTTCTAGATCTGAAGAAAAATATTATTTCAACAGGGTAGTTGGCAGGTGAAGGTTGTGCAACTACTTTTATAGATAAAACCTGGAAGGTCACTAAAGGATCCCTAGTAATAGCAAAAGGAGAAAGGGTTGGTACATTGTATTTATGCAATAGAATTTATAATTTTGTTAATTCTTTAACCTCTACAGGAGAAGATATAGCATTGTGGCATCATAGGCTTCGACACATGAGTGAGAAGGGGATGAAGATTATTCACTCAAGAAATTTGTTGCCAGGTTTGAAGCATGTTGATTTAAAATTCTATGAGAATTGTGTTTATGGAAAATAGAAGAGAATCAGATTCGTCAAAGTTGGGAAAGAAAAAAAGAGAAAAAAAAATAGGACTTGTGCATACATATGTATGGGGACCTGATCAGGTATCATCTCTTGGTGGCTCTCATTATTATGTTACTTTTATTAATGTTACAACCAGAAAAACTTGGATTTATTGTATTCAAAATAAATTTGATGTATTTGACAAGAAATGGAAAGCCTTGGTTGAAAACAAGACAGGAAAAAGGTTGAAGTGTCTCAGATTAGACAATGGAGGTGAATATTACAGCAAATATTTTGATAGGTACTGTTTAGATAATGGAATTCGTAGAGATAATACAGTTCCAAGAACACCACAAGAAAATGGTGTGTCAGAAAGGATGAACAGGACAATCATGGAGCGTGCAAGGTGCATGAGATTACATGCAGGATTGCCTTTACAATTTTGGGCAGATGCTGTAGATACTGTTGTTCATCTAATAAATAGAGGGCCTTCAAGTTCCTTAGATGGTGGTATTCTAGAGGAGGCATGGACAGGTAAAAAGGTAAACTACTCTTTTTTAAAGGCTTTTGGTTGTGAAGCCATTGTCCACATTAATAAAGAAAATAGAACAAAGCTTGAGGAAAAATCAAATAAATGTACCTTTATTGGATATGGTGTTAATGATTTTGGTTATCAATTTTATGATTATGAAAAACACAAAATCATTAGGAGAAAAGATGTCATATTCAATGAAAAGGTTTTGTATAAGGATTAGTTGCAGGAAAAGAAACAGGAAAAAAAAACAGAGAATACGCAGTGCTTGACGAGATCACAAAAAAGTGATGGTGCCTGAAAATCATAATGATCAACATCCATGACAACAACCACAAAAACAACAAGCACCTCAAACACCTGAAAGTGGTTTCAGAAGATCTACCAGGATAAGTAGACCCCCTGAACAATACTCTCCTTCATTATATTATGTATTGTTGATTGATTCTGGTGAACCAAAATGTTATGAAGAAGCAGTATAGGTAGAAACTAGGAAGAAGTGGGAGCAAGCCATGAAAGAAGAGATGGACTCCTTAGCACATAACCAGACTTGGGACTTAGTCAAGTTGCCTGTAGGTAAAACAACATTTTAGAATAAATGGGTCTACAAGTTGAAGGAAGAAGATGGAGGTAGAAAAAGGTATAAAGCTAGACTTGTGGTGAAAGGGTTTGTACAAAAAAAGGGTATATACTTTGATGAGATATTTTCTCTTGTTATTAAAATGACTTTAATCAGAACTATTTTAAGTCTAGTAGTAGCTAAATATTTGCATCTTGAGTAGTTATATGTAAAGACATCCTTTGTCCATGGGGATTTGGAGGAAGAGATATATATGCAACAGCCACAAGGATATGAGGTAAAAGGAAAGGAGAAACTAGTGTGCAGGTTGAAGAAGAGCTTGTATGGCTTAAAACAGGATCCAAGGCAGTGGTATCTAAAATTTGACAGGTTTATGTCTGAACAAGGTTATACTAGATCCCACTCTGATCATTTTGTTTATCTCAAAAGGAAAAATGATGGCAGCTATATTATATTGTTATTGTATGTAGATGGCATGCTTGTTGCAGGTTCTAACATGCAGTAAATAAATGTGCTCAAAAAAAAATTAGTGAACTCATTTGCAATGAAGGATTTGGGTGCTACAAAACAAATCCTTGGTATGAGAATAACTAGAGACAGGAAGAATCGCAAATTAACATTGTCTCAAAGTGATTACATAGAAAAGGTGTTGAAAAGGTTTAATATGAAAAATGAAAAACCAGTTAGTATACCTTTGGCTAGCCATTTCAAATTAAGTAAGGAGTGTCCCAAGACTCAAGAATAAATGGCTCATATGTCTAAAGTTCCATATGCATCAGCAGTTGGAAGCTTAATGTATGCAATGGTCTGTACAAGGCCTAATATTGCACATGCAGTGGGAGTTGTAAGCAAGTACATGAACAATCCAGGAAAAGAACATTGGATGGTAGTGAAGTGGATTCTTAGGTATTTGAGAGGTACTACAAATCAAGCATTATGCTTTGGTGGTTCAAACATTGCTCTACAGGGATATGTTGATGCAGATATGGCAGGTGATAGAGATAACAGGAGGAACACAATAGGGTAGGTGATAGAGATAGCAGGAGGAGCACAATAGGGTATGTGTTTACTTTAGGTGGAATAGCTGTCAGTTGGGTCTCAAAACTGCAAAGTGTTGTTCCACTCTCAATAACAGAAGTAGAGTATGTTGCTGCTACAGAGGTTAGTAAAGAAATGATTTGGTTACAAAGGTTTCTAAATGAATTGGGTAAGAAGCAGGAGTTGGGTGGGTTATACAGTGACAACCAAAGTGCCATAATTCTTGCAAAGAACTCTGCATTTCATTCCAAGACTAAACATATACAACTCAAGTACTATTTCATGCAGTCAGCATTGGAAGATGGATAGTTGAAGCTAGAAAAGATACACACTAGCCAGAATCCTGCAGATATGTTAACAAAATTTGTAACCAGGGAGAAACTGAGAATCTTCTTAGTTTCAATTGGTCTTCAAGTATGATGAAGAAGATGAGAGAGAGCCAGGTCCAAAGTGGAGACAATGTCTAGTAAATGAAGCAGTGGTAGAGTTTCTATAATCAATCTCCAAGTGGGAGATTGTTGGGTGTGGAGCCTGATTATCTTCTGTATTCAAAGGTATCGTTGCATTGGAACCCATTTTGTAATGGGGCGCAATGTCGCCCGTAAAATATTCACTGCAGGGGAGGTCCAGGGGGGGTGGCTGTGATGTTTGGGAGCCCCCCCTCTGGCAGGGCAATCAGGGGAAGTGCCCCCAAAGCTAAAAATAGATGTAAAATTTCCTTGTAAAATGTTGTAATTTTGTAGTCAAGCTGGGTCGTTCATTAGGCAGAGATCTGACAGTAGAAGTTACGTTTAATTTAGGGTTTTTTGCCCTAGAAGGCAAACCCTCACTATATATGAAGGAAGTGTATTGCGTCTATGTACATTTGTATTATGAGTGAGGAGGATAGAGGAGATCTAGAGCGAAGAGGGAATTACAGTGGATCTGTTGTAGGTTGTATCTCTTCAGTTTGTTGGATAATATAAAAGGAAGCACTAGTTGTTTCTCTGTGGACGTAGCCCAAACTGGGTGAACCACGTATATCCATGTCTTCTTGTTTTATGCATTTTCTGTGTTTATATTTCTACAATATTTTATTTGTTCCATTGCTCTGTAATATATAATTTTCTAACACTAAATTCATAATTGTCTCTCATGACATGTAATTTTGTGATGTAGGAAAGCATGTAATTTCCTGGTTTGGGTGGATGGACTTGGCTGCAAGTTGAATAATAGTGACTTGAAGATATCACAGTGCACAGTAGCACGTTAATTAAACATTTGAGGAATAGGTCCATTGTGGGACATTATCACCCAATGGTGTCTACTAATTTCCATGAAGCATGCCATAATCGGTATGAAAGTGTGGAGGCAAATACTTTCCTTGGTTATGTTATCCTTCCTATGCAATGAAGCCTTGCCAAGGAATAGATTGACTGGGGGACTGAGGAGTAGAGAAGGGTATTCATGAACTTGGATGGTGATTGATTTCATGGAAGGAGGATTGGATTGCCCGAAGCAGTGGGAAGTAGAGAAGGGGATGCTAGAAAATGATATTGGTTTTTAAAGAGTCATGAGCATGGTTGATTGGAATCAAAAGCACGGTGGGGGTGTTTCGAGAATAAATGGGTTTGGAAATATTTGTTGAAGGAATATGGAGCACAAAGGACAACAACAATGGATATGGAATAAGGAAACACTCTAGGAAAAATAAAAAAAAAAACTATCAAGTTGGATTAGGTTTAATGAGAGAACTAGAAAACTGCAAAGGAGCCACGAAAGTGGCTAATTCAATAAACATTTTATGTTTAAATAGTTGTTTGGATTATAGCACAGAGGATGGTGTTCCCTTTAAGGGAGTGGGGTTTGTGACACCCCTGGCATGCTTCCCCACTAATTTTTGTAATTGAAATAATACTCTAAATTGTAAATATATATATATATATATATATTTATATATATATATATATAGATATAGATATGTATGTATGTATATCCTAAAGAGTGGGACTACAAATCCATGATATAAAGAGGAAGAGGAAAAATAAGCATGTGTGGAGCTATCTAGCACCACTAGTTAATTATGGGTTTTGTAATTTATTAGAGGAAGCTTCTAAAAGGATATCAAGAGTCTAAGAGGAGCATGAAGAGCTTCCCATGAGAAATTATAAAAAGGCATTTTCACAGCGATGTTGGGATTGGATTTTATTTAGGAGAAATCACATGAGAAGTGGAGAGACCTACAAAGTGGAGAGAAATAAATTACCTAGGAAGCTAAATTGAGGCTTGGAGGAGCTTACGATATTATAAGGAAAATGGGAATGAGTGCTTGCCAAGAATTGGTTGAGAAACCACTCAGGGTGCTAGATATTGAGCTAATAAACCAACTAATTTTATAAGTAATCCATGTTCTCTTTGAGCTGAGTACGAAATCCTATTGAATAAATTCCCCTTAGATTGTGGATATAGCTTGGAAGAGATTGTTGTGAGTAATTTTGGAAGTAATGAGTCTAAGGTTGAGTGGAAAGTCAAAGGCCCACCTTCTATTTGGTCATTGCATTTATTGTATGTGTATGTATTTAGCTAAGAACTATGAAATTGAGGCCAATGCTTGTGGAATTTAATTGTATATCTATGAGAAATATTGTAAGGTTGTAGAATGTTGGTGCATGTAGTTGTAAGCTAAATCCTTGGAATGTTATTATGAATGAATGTAAATGTTATGTATATGTCCAATAAGTTGATTCAATGTTTGTGATATGTTGTGGAATGTGAATTTCTACATGCATGAGGAATGTTGATTTCTTGTGTAATTTTTGAGTAATTGAATGGATATTATCATTCATGAGCTTGTTTTATATTTATTATTATCCTAAGAGGCTTTCATATCTCTAATTTGTTATGAGCTTGAAATTAACCCAATGGGCTTAAATATGGACGAATGGAAAGACCTTTGTCATGTTCCTTTTTATGTATTAGTTATAAAATTGGCTATCACGCTTACTTCTATTACTACCAAGCTCAAGAAGGATAGTGTTACTTATATGTGTGTGTGTGTGTGTGTGTGTGTGTGTGTGTTGAATGGATTGGGCCAAAGCTCTCTGCAAGCAAAATAGGGATAGCAAGTGTAATGTATAAATATGCACACACATTAAAATCTCATGATGGATAGCTCTAAGATCTTTACAAATATGTGTATATACGTATATGGAATTGTGTGGGGGTGTGGCCTTAAGGCTTTAAGGGCATGAACTTCAATTTGAATAGGTTTATGTGTGAAATCCAAAATGTTTTTACATATTTCGCATGGGCTGAAGTTAAATTGCTTAGGGATAAAAAGCTAGACTCCTATCAATCCATATGGTCAAGATCCATGACCAAGTGTGTGCAAGATAGAGAGAGAGCCCATAGTTTTTCAATGTCTAGGGGCCTATTAACATTATCCACATGTCTGAAGGTTTTACCCTAGATATTTTGATGAGATACCAAGACTATCTTGCTAAAATTTATTCATTAGGACAATGAGGCACATTGGGGCCAATGGCAAGGCATTTGTCATGGTAAGGATGAGGGCCCTCAAGTTTAGTTACAACATGAAAATTGAATTTTAGTAAGCAATAGAATACTAGTGGAACCCATGGATAGTGTGGCAAGTGACATGGCCTCATGGTGATGTGGCAACCTAGGAGGAGGAAAAGTGTCAGTTGGATTTGAGGGTTTTGCGGGCCCTTATGGCCTATAACTTGGTGACATGTGGCACTGATGGATTGGATCCATGTGGAGGGTGTGATGTCACCCCAGCAATAAAGGCTACTAACATCACCCTGATGCCTTAACCTTGGTGATTTCATGTGGTGTTGGGAACAATCCCGTTGGAATTTTATTTTCAGGATGAGGTGTCCTTGGTGGAGCCCTCCTGCATAGGTGTAAAGGAGCATGACCCATGAAATTGGTTGAAATAGAGTTGACATTTCGAATGGCTAGGTGAACATTCATGTCACCCTAACAAATGTGAACAGAGGCATGGTAGGTAGGTTTGAGACACTTCACAGTGGTGGAGCCTTGAACACATGACTGTAGTGAAATGTGTTGGGATACATTGGAGGTGAGGTTCATGAAGGATCCGCATAACCCTTATGCCTATACCCCAATAGTTTCTAGTGGTGTTGGGGTGTAAAACTCCCGAGATTTTATTTCTACGGTGATGTGGCAAGGGTGACTCATATGACATGTTTAGGTAGAAAGGGAGTTTCACCCTTATGTATAACATATATATGTACATTCATAAACCATGAAAAGATCAACAGATGGTACAACATGACCTTGGTCAGGAATAGGTCGACAACATCCATGTAGTCAATGTCATGGATTTTCATGTGACACCACATGGGGACCATGTAGGTGCCACGTAGCATCTAGAGTGACATGGCACTATCTAATAGGCATGTTTTGATCGGCGATATATTATGATCTAATAGTCATTTTGAAGAAAATATATCATTGGGAAGGTCTCAACGAGATCAATGCAATGACATTATCCATCTTAAGTTTTGAGAAGGATGAGAAAAAAAATAAAAAGTTAGACCCCATTTCCATAATCGTACCTTGGAGATTAGGTCAACTCAGTAACAATGATCCAGGTGGATGTTGGTGACCACCCACCTATCCCATTTGGACCCCCACAATTGTCTCTTTCAGCTTTCTCAGTTTCCTTAATTGTAGCACAACTTACTATTTTTAGCAGTTTTTCAGGTCCTGAACTTCCGGAGCCGTTTTGAGGCCCTAAACGACGTTTTTTGGGGAATCCGAGGGCAACATGGGTCCATGGAATGTTGCCCATTCCAACAATGATAGTGCTCGAATAGATCTTTCTAATGAGCTATTGTACGCGTCAAACCGAGATCATATGCTAAAGTTACGACCCCGTGAAGTTGATGTACCAACTTACCCCCAAACGGGGCCCACAATTTGGTGTTTCATCTTCTAAGGGTATGTTTTGGAATGTGAAGGGTTTTCCATTGTTTCTCAATAATAAATAGGCCTTCGAGCCTCATTGTAACACAGTTTTGGAACAGTTCAGAGGCATGTAGTCACCACATCTCTTCTCAGAGATAAGCTACCATCGCCCTAGCTAGTTTATTTCCATTTCTGGTTGTAAGCATATTTCATTATTTTCCATTAATGAAATGAAGTATTATTTCCGCTACATATTTGTGTATATGGTTATCTTTGTATTTTGTTGCGTTCCTATTTAAATTCGGATCAGTAGACCCTGATATTCGCGGAGCAATTCGACGGCCATATCTACAGTTGCATGATACCAGTATTCCCCAATCTTTGCAAAATTTGGCTCTACTTCCGTACCAATGGTCACCTATCTAGTTTTCAGCACTACGGTGATGTGTGTTTTCTCTAGTTGTAGTCCTTCAAATTCATGGTGACCTTCAGTATCTGGAATATTGATCTTCCTCGGATCTTTGTCTTCTTCTTCCTCTATCACATTGTAGCACTCTAGTGCGTGACTCAACCAGGTAGTCCAATTAGGTTGAATCAAATCTAGAGGATGTTGTGGTATCCTAAAGATCGATGCCTTGACCTCCCGCAACAGTTCATCAATACATTAAAACCCATCCTCAAAGTTGAACATCGTAAAAAATCCTTGGCACAAAGCATCCCATTTTTCAGTGACATGGTGGAGCTCTATCTCCAAGTACCAATTCAATGGTATAACATCCAAGGTATGACAAAACAAATTTACTGACTCTGGCTAAGACTCCACTCCATACACTTCAGTCCATTTGGTCAAATGGTCACTCGAGTCATTCCTCCCATCATATTTTTCTGTTAGCCGCACTTGTTGGTGACCAAACCACACCCTTATCATCTCTATGTACACGTGCTAATCATCAAAATTGTCCTTATGCATGCCACACCATCTCGCGGGTGTAACTAACAACGCCTAATCCAAGGCCTAAAATTGATGCTTCTCTGACACTTCTCTCTCGAATGCATCCAAAAATTTATCAACATTGATTAAACCATCATAGTAAGGCAGATTTCTTAACTCTGACGATACATAGTGAAATGACTTGGTCATCATATTACAGCACAACATAGATACTTCATGCAGTCGATTCTGCTAGTGCTCCAACTCTTCATTTGAATCCGATGTGCAGGAACTTTCGCAGTCCCATGAAATACACCCATCTGTTGTCGGATTCACCCAAGCCTGATCTCGCACTGTTATCTTATAAATCTGGTCCAAATCATCATCACCTTCATAATCGCGGACTGTTTTAGTATAGTGCAGTCATTCTACTGGGTCCACAGGCACAACTATGGGAAGAGATTTCTTCTCAAATATCATCTTTCGCATCTTAAAATTGATTACCCCATTGTTGTTAGTGGCCCTATTTATCCGAAGGAGTGCGGGGTAGGGATTGTTGTCATCCACAATCTCTATTACTTCAAAATTAGCCAAAATTCTCTTGTGCCCTCAATATTAGCCATTACTCCCTGCAATCTTCCCATGCAGATGATTTTCTGCTGATTTTCCGTTCTTAAGTGAATTGGAGACCACTGTAGCACAGGTCTCTCCATCCTCTCCCATGTTTTTTTCGTCAAATCATTCACATCCAACACCAGTTTTAGAATAAATTGATCCATCTCATATTCTCCTATCTAAGCAGTGAGCCTCATCTCACGCCCTGTTCTCGCCTTATGCCTACCAATCTTCTTGACCACGTGCAGCCCATTAATAGCATTTTCCTTCCGAGTTCACCTATTGATCAGCTCCTGTAGTCCCTTCAAAGCCTTGCTATGACACAACAACTTTATATAGGTTTCTAAGAAAGTAGTAATCATGGAGGGGTCCATTTCTTCAACTGGCTTCTCTTGACTTCCTGAGGTAGAGGCCTCAATGAAGCTTTTCTTCACTTCCATAAATGTTTCTCTTGTGCATGCTAGATCAAACTTTGTCTCTTTTTTGGCACTTTACAGACCCACTCACCCTCTTCGGGTTGCTTCCCCTTATCTTCACTAGTCGTTGTTCCACTCCACAACACAATATTTACCATAAGATCTTCCTCGTGAGGCTCAACCCTCATCATCTATAGGTTATGAGTTAGCTATTAAGGCTACTCCCACTTTTCGCATATCTTATCTAATAATATAGGGCAATCTTACATCGCATGGTCAAACTGAGTACAATAGCTGCATGACAGACACGTAAGATTTGGGCAGTCTCGCGCGTAGTGTCCTAGTCCCCCGCAATTGTAACAAATGACCTACCACCGACCTCTACCAGGTCATCCTCCACCTTAGCCTCATCTGCGCCCCTGATACTTGCCTTGCGCTCCCACAGTGCCTTGGTCCTGAGGTCTTGTTTTTGCCTGCACCCTATATGCAGGTGTTATATCCATCATTAATTCATAACTATGACAATTGCACTCATCATGACCCACCAATTGAAAATTTTTGTAGAAGAGCTGTTGTGATGTGTGTACAAATTTTTGTAGCAAATGGCAACTATTTTTTGCATGTTTACTAGCTACTTGACAGATTGCACACCATAGCATGGGCCCTATACTTGGCCCTACTGGGGCTCCTTACCTCAAAGGCATTGGTCCCCCTGCTGCAAGAAAATTTGCGAAAACTAGGCAATGATCTTTGTCATGCCCGTGGCTTTTGCACTTCAATGACCAAACTTCTTCGCGCACCTCGAGTTGAGTTGTTCTATATTTCTTCAGACTTTGCATTTCTGGACAAAGGTTCTGCCACTATGCATGAATCTGTTGAAAACCCAGATTAGCATCTTGCATCAGTGTCTCATGCAATCTCATCGCAATTTCCAAGGCCTCCACTTGGGTCCCAAACTTTTGTTGTGACAGCGCAACCCTTAGATGTGGCATGAGTGAAGCCACAAACCATTCGCGGTGTTGCCCATCAGTTAGATTCATGTTAGCTTCCCGGATTGTACACTTCAATCTCTAATCCAGATCCCAAGGTGTCTCACTAGGATTCATCATGATCTCTTTGGATCCCACAATTGATTGTGCTTCAGACTTGGGTCTATTGATTTCCTTATTCATTGTAGTATGGATATCTCCCAACCCGGATGTCGGGTTATCAGTACAGTACTTAATATACCATGTTAGTGCGTGATCATACATGTGCGTGATCATCTGTGATACCCTAAGCTTCCCATATAGCCTTCACGATGAACCAAAACTGGTTTGGATCTTTATTTCCCACACCTTTGAACACATGTATCTTCACTAAGTTCACCATATTGAACAGTAGCAGTAGTCTAGGTGAAGGTGTATGCAAAAGAGGTCAATTTGGAGGTGGGGTGAGTGGATGGGGTGTTTGCAGGAACCCTTGCTTTATTAACTAAACATCTCTCTGTGGAGATGCCTATGTTGATTCCTTGTCATCACTTAGAGGAGGTTCAATTAGTGAGCTATATTCAAGTCATGCTTTCCCTTTGTTCCTGTATGTCCTTCCACTTCGCATAGCCCCAAACATCAAGGTAGCTTCATAACCTACTTTTCACACAAGAGCATCTTAATCCAGGTATTTAAGGATTTTAAATACTTACATCTTGGCCACTTAAAGAAGTGACACTCTACTTCATTGTAATTGACTGAGATATCGACTACGTACTCTATCACAAACCCTCATATGATACGATCAAGCCAGTGATCAACAACGTATCTGATCTTATCTTCATAGGCTTCTAATATCTGCACTAACTCCAGAGTCTAGACTATTGGACCATCAGGCCTCCACCTTCCTTGGCCATCTTCCAATTTCATGATCCACTCATACAACTCGATAGAGAAGGAACATAGAAGATCATGTGTATCTCTGTGTATAGGTATCTATCCAACCACTATTCTTTTGTCAATCGCAGATTCATGTTCTCTTCTGCCATGAATTCATGGATTTTTCTACCCAACCAGTCTTTGATCTCCTTCTTAGTTGGATTCCAGTGATGCGACATCACACATCTCATTATTGAGATCCCGGTCCCAGCAATGGAACCATTTGTTGGCTTGATGGGCACTAACCTAGGTTCATAATTAATTAGCTAAACAAATCCCTACACTACTTGCCCTTTTAGCATCAATCCACAGAGTGCAGACTGAAGTCTCACCCGAAGCAGTATGTGGGGATGTACGAACCAAGTTTCTGCACCCTGAGATAATTGTGATGTCATTTTATACCCTAACCTTTTGTTCGCATGGACCAATAAGCCCTTTAGGGATTATCAATGCACTTCTCTTATTTGGCTTCAAGACCTTTGCAAACATCTGGGATCGTCCCTCGCTTACCCTAAATAGGAAATTTAGATGCTTACACGCCTCTATAATTACCCTTCCTTCTGTGTCTACCTAGATTGGCTTAAGTATTGGATAACTTCAGCATGCATTATGATTATCTTTGTGTAAACAAATATTCTTACTTTCATTCATTGGACAAAGTAAAACACATAGATTCATGCATCAATATAGCATTAAATCATAAACCCAGTATTTAACATAACGTAACCACATACATTCATAATAGAAGTAAAAGAGCTCATACACGGGTATCTCTAGAATAATTCTATTTATTGATGGTTCAAATCTTTAGTACATACTCTAACTTCCCTACACACATAGCTACACGGATCCGCACACTCAGCTGCAGACTTCTACCCTAGGCCTTTGCGCACATACATACAGAGCCTCCTTCTTACACTAAGACTCTTTGTTGTTCGCTCTCACAGACCCGTTACATCAATCAATTGCCCAAAAGCGTATTACAAACTGAATTGCCTTAGACTATTCTAAGACTTCGTTTTTATACAATCCCATGGTTCTTAGACCATGGGTGGATCTCATAAGGATGATACAAGTTACCTAAACTAAGGATGGAAAACATTTTGGACTCTTTACATCTTCATACTCCGTGACCACAAAATGCAGAGACTTTACTTTATTTATACAAAATTTGGGCCTTTAGCCCCAAAACTTGGGTTTTAAACCCCAAAATGGACCCTAGGAGACTCGTTCCCAACATCGTGCAGAGAGACAACCATATGAGGAGGCTGTGGAAGAAGTACATATTGTTGTGGTAGGATGGGATGGCCTACGGGATCTTGAGGTAGCTGAGATCCTATCAGATATTGAACACCACATGCAAATGTTGACACATAGGATTGATGAGACCGAGGTCGACCTTATTCTGATGTAACTTCAGTGACACACTGTTGAAGTGCCTAGCCATATTGGTCGCTTACTGTGCAAGATATCTCATGTAGTGTCATTTTATCATGAGCGCCATTAATTTTCCTACATAGATATTTTCATGTAGTTTTTTATATCGATGATGTAGCCATATGTGTCTCGAGGTAGAAATTTTTTAAAACCAAAATTAATATATATATGTATATATAGTGTTTCCTA
Organism: Pinus taeda; assembly: GCA_000404065.3. Classification (NCBI taxonomy): domain Eukaryota; kingdom Viridiplantae; phylum Streptophyta; class Pinopsida; order Pinales; family Pinaceae; genus Pinus; species Pinus taeda. The sequence goes on along the minus strand of APFE031035634.1, from coordinate 43,900 downwards.
GTTCTTATCATCTTTCAATATGATTTGATGTGAATTGAAACTTATTTACATTCATTGCAAATGTCTATCTAAAATGTAATTAGCTAGGGCATATGCTAATATGTAGTACTATGAGCTATGAGTCAAGCCTAATGACTATACGGTGGATATTGTGTAAAATAGCATCAAAAGTAGCCCCACCACTGTGCTATACTTAGAGATGTTGTTATTAGTGTGACTAATGCAACTCCCTTTCATACTGACTAGCTCACCAATGGAGAAAACATATCCCATGCCGCAAAGGATAGGTTCCAAGTTACTAGAAATGTCAGTGTAACCAATATACATTTCAAGAGAAGTCGAAATTTGCAAACAAAACATAAAAGGGATCAACAAAAAATGAAGGAAACTCTGAAAAAACACACTACAAATGCACTCAACACACCTATAGACTGTATGTACATAATATACTACACATGGGATCAAGCATAGTATTTCTTGAGGTACAACCCATTCCGTTGTTGCGTCAGCAGAACTCCATCAAAGTCTACTAACTCATAACCCAGCTTTGAAGGAATCGCTTGATAATGTATGGACCCAGCCATATGGGTTGGAACTATCCTGGACCTAACTAATCTGCCTCGTCGTCATATAAGAGAACTAGGTCTCCTTTTGAGAAGACATGAGGCTTGACATTTTCATCATATTTCCCCTTGATGTTTATTTTATTAGATTTGTTGGCTTAGGAAGCATCGGTTGAGTTTCATATAAATGAGTGAAATGTGAAAGACTCTCCTCCTCCACAGAAGTGGTAGGAAAAAGTTCGACAACTAGTTTTAACGGTAAAATTTCACATTCGATGGGGAGGATGGCTTCTAGACCATAGACAAATTGAAAGGGTGTCAATTTAGTAGAAGTCCTAACTGAGCTTCGCTATACCCACATGGAAGTGTAAAGAAGCAAGTGCTAGTCCCATTTGTGGACCCCTACCATACATTGAAGGATAATCTTAAGAAATTTGTTAATAGCCTCAACATATTCATTGGCCTAAGGATGGTAGGGAGTGGAACAATCAAGTGAAAGTACCAACTTAAGAGCTAGTTCAGTCATCATATGATTCTACAAATGTTTTCCATGATTCGTAATTATCGCTTGTGGAACACCAAACATAGCAATAACTTGATTGAGGAAAAAGTATGCAATTGTTTCTCTCGTGTTCTTAAATGTAGGAATTGCCTCAGCACACTTAGTAAACAAGTCAACAAGGACAATGATATAACCATTCCCCTTGGATGAGTGAGGGTTACATGTTATAAAGTCCATACCTCATTTTGAAAGGGACCAAAAGCTACAACAGGATGCAACAGAGTAGGTGGAGCACAAACTTTACTATCATAGATATAGCATGCATGACACTTCTAGACCGTGAGGATGTAGTCGCAAAAAATAGTAGGCCAAAATAAACTAGTGCGTAAGATCTTCTGTGTGGTAGCATAAAAAAATAGATGTCTGCCACATGCCACTGAGTGGCACTCATTAAGGACTTTTCTTTACCTCTGCAAGGGTGAGGCACCTCTGCAAGATCATATCAATACCACAATAGTAAAGGGCATCACTGATAATAACATAATTTTGGGATTGGTATCGAACATGTCGTTGCATAGAGTGAGATGTATAAGGTCAAAAAGTCTCATTCTTGAGATAGATAAAAAAATATCCACACCAAGGTTTATATGATGATATTGAAAGTAATGACTCATGAGGGATACAATCTTTAGATGTAGATCCAAAAATAGGGGAAGGAAGATTGCACATTAGATTGGTGAAAACTAACGATTTCTTCGACTTGGGTTTGATGAATTCTAGGTTGAACTCTTCGAGAATAATGATCCTCTTATAGTGCTTTCCCCCAAGGAATTAATGTGATATTATATATGTGATAGGATTTCACTCTGAAACTACCATAGTTTTCCTAAGCAAGATGTAATGGCAAAACCATTGGATGACTTGAACAATAGCCAAAGCCAACTTTTCTACATGAGTATATATGGTTTCAATATTGTTAAAGTTTTGAATCATATAATAAACATGATTTTCAGTCCCTATCTGATATTCTTGGACCAATACAATTTCTATAGTATAAATGGTAGCAACGAGATACATGAAATAGTTGTGTTGACAATCAACGAGTTATAAAAGTGATACCCAATCCAGAACATCTTTTAGGGTATCAAACACATTATGAGCAACGTCCTCCCAATGGAAGGGAAACTTTTTTTTTTTAGTAAACGAGTGAATCATTTTTATATCTCTGTTTAATTAGGAATGAACCTCCATACGAAGCTAGCTTTCACTTGGAGTCTTTGTAGTTGAATAAGAGAAGAAGGGGCAGGAAAGTCAATGATCTCTTTCACTTACATGGGATCAATACTAATTCATTGTTTTGAAATGAAAAAACTGAGGATTTGACTAGAACTGACACATAACAAATATTTGTGTTGGTTAATTCAAATGTTATAATGTTTACAATAGAGGAAAATATCCCTCAAATGCATTGGGTGATTAACCCCATGTTTGGAATGAGCAGGGAGATCATCTAAATAGATTTTCATGATATGTTTAATATCATGAAAATCATAAGCCACCGCACATTGAAATGTGGCCTCAACATTCTTCAAGATGAATGGGAGATTTTTATATGAAAAATTACCCCAAGGGAAAACAAATGCAGTCTTAGGTTGGTCCGCCAGTAAAATGTTGATTTGATTATAGCCCGAGAATCCATCCATGAACGAACAGACTTCTTAGTGGGCGTAGTCGTCAACAATTTGTCCAATAAATGGGGTTGGATAGTTGTCCTTAGGACAAGCACAATTCATGTACCGATAATCGACACATATTCTAATCGTGCATGTTTCTTCATGAGAGGGACAACGTTTGATCCCCAATTAGTTAAAGGAACAGTGTATATGAAACAAACCCATAAAATCTTTTCAAATTCATCCTTAATCCTAGCAACTTTCTTAGGATGGACCAGATGGAGGCGTTGCTAGATGGGTTTGGTATCAGGATACATTTTGATCTCATGTATTAGTATGTTTGGTTCGATACCTAGAATTTCTTCAAAAGTCCTAGCAAAGACATCTTGAGACTCATGGAAAATGGCTCTGTAAATATCGATCTCAACCAGACAGCAAGACACTACAGACTATATATTTTCAAAAGTTTCTATTTTAATTGAGATATCGAGAGGTATGGTCTCTTTGATATTTGAAAGGCTCTTTTTGGGGTCGACCTCATGAATCGAGATAGAATTTGTAAAAGGCTCGATAAAATTAGGTAAACATAAAACATTGGTATTACCCTCAATGTGATCTGGTAAGGAGGAATGATGGTGATGTTCATCCCACGGCCCGTGATATGGCATCATGATCTGCATGATTCTCTCATTAATAGATAATACTCAAGAAAAAGGATAAAAATATGTGCCATAATCTAGTGATAAATCTATCGAATTAATCGAACAGAATGTGTAAGTCATACAAGCCAAATAGATGGCTTTATAATCTATCTCAATGAGGTTAATAGACATATGGTCACTAAAACTTTGGATGTTAGTTTCGAGAGGTACAATCCAAGGATCAACTAGGATAATAGAGGAAGATTTCATGTTGATATAAGCAATTTTTTTGGTAAAAATAAAACCCCCCGATTATTCACTTAATTCTCAATATGCAGACCCTTTGATTGAATGGTTGGTCATATTTCCATTTGATTTTGAGAATTTGGATGGCCTAAATGAGTTTTTTTTGTTTTTATCTTCCTATCATAGCTGATTTGATCTCATTTGGACATTTGTTTTGTAAATTGTGGTTAATTGAAGATTGGATGTTTTTCACTGCTTTGGCCTTGTAGGTTGTATATAATGTACACTACTTTTTTATTTTATTTTATGCCTTACATAGCCCCCAAGAACAAGATTCAATGTTAAAGTGACTTTATTATTTCAAATTAATATTAGAGATAAACCATTTATATTACAAGTGGCTAGTTGTGTTGAAACACAAACATTTAAACTTCATTCATAAATTTAATACAAGTGGCAGTCAAACTATTACATATATCAGGCTTACACATATCAAAGCCCCGAGTCTTCTGGATTTCAAAGAGCATCAACCCAAAAGTTGTGATATAATCCTTTTCGATATCCAAGGCCTCCATCTTATGCAACAAGTGGATGTAGTTGATGGATATCACAAATATCACATATCAGGGTTAGAACGCTTGAATATTGTGATATATTAAAACTTTGATATGTCCCCACCTTTGTTCTAGTTGATAAATAATTTAACGAGGTTTAATAAAGAGCTTACACAACATAACCATTTCACAGTCATGATTTATGATCTATGCCTACCATGTCACCCAAGAAACTTTATATCGAGGTTGTTCATTGCCGACCTCCTATATACCAATCTCGTCGATGTCCAAATATGCCAGTCCTTCCAAATTCTGATAACCATCTCTTCCAATGTCTAGTTTTTGATATTGCTAAAGCTATTATCTCTGATAAACCTCCCTCTATTCATATCATAATTCTCATATTGGCACTTTCCAATTGGTTGTTATTCTTTGACACCTCTGTCACAGAAGCTCTGATATCAAATCTCTGATTCACACCTTTGATATAATGGACCTGATAGCGTTATTAAAGGGATTTAATATGGTATAACATATGACCATCTGCTCCATATCGCAACGTCCATTATCAACATTTTTTTCTTGTGATCATTGTTAACACTACTGATATCCATTTCTTTGATACCACTTAGCTCTTGCCACTTGCCATTTCTAGGGGCCACTATCATAATAATTGAAATATATGCTTGTTTATTCTATTGGTTTTGGGCATAATTAGAGTTTGTTTGCATATTATTTTTTCCATTACTTTTATGACTAGCTCTCATTCTTTTTTCTATTATAACATATATTCCTGATTAAAGTGAGTATTGAAACAGATCTAGTCTATCACCAACGAAATTCCTCCATATGGTAAAGGGATATTGTAATAAAAGAAAGTTGTTGAATAATTTTTTTGTCACCTACCAGTTTGAAACAAGGAGGCAACAAGTGAGATTATCCTTATCTACACAAACGAAACTACGAAATCCATTTTTCATGGCGCTCATCTAAATTTTGGCCACGATTTAAATTAAATCCGTCTATGCTATAATTAACTCGATTGTGGAGAGATTTTGGGAAACTATTAATATTTCCACCGTGTATCAATACCCATCTTTGATTGTGAGAAAGGAGATTTGAATCTGAGAAGGAAGAGTAATGCTTGGGCTTAAAACTTGTTTGTCAAGATGGAGTCTGTGATTCATTTACACTATTGTAGTGAGATCTGATCCATATTTGCAGGAGGGAATCGAGTATACGGGGAGAAGAGGACTTGCACTATTGTATATCTCTATTATTTTATGTAAATAAATTCATATTTATAATAATATTTATTTTTGTAATTGGTTTCATTGCACTACTTTTTTCTCTATTATTGGAAGTAAATGCTTTAGTTTTCAGATATCATTTTTGGTGTATGAGTATGTATGTGGCTTTTCAGTAGTACTATTGATTGTTTACTGAAATTCTCATTTAGAATCCAGTCACGTTGTCTTGCAGGGTTAATCTGAAATGTGTTTCAAAACCAGAACTTTATTAAGAACATAACTCTATCTCCTTGAGATGCTAGCTATCTAATGGTTTAATGTTATAGGTGTCCTACTTTCTACATGTCATATATTTAAATTATTTCAGTATTTTGGCATGAATATTATTGTCCTTATGCATATGCTTTATTATGAATTGGAGATGTTTGCAGTTGGATGTTTGTTATCTATTTAATGGAAGTTTATTTGTATTCATTTTCTCAAACAAGGATTAGATCTTGGAACTATTTCCCTTATCCATTTCCTTTATCTTATTCCAATTTCAACATACTTCTGTTTCTTTTACTATCCTTTTAGCTTTCTCTTCATTGAGAGAAGGGCCATTCCTTCCTTTAATAAAGATAGGTCTAGTAGTAGATGCATCTTAGATTATACTTTTCATGTAGTTATACTTTTTTCATCCTAGAAGCCCTCTTATCAAAGAGGAAAACTTTAGTTGTGGCTTCGCTAAGACCTTGATCAACTTAATGATGACTTTCCTACCTGATCGACAAGAGGATTGATCTGATGTCTCATCTCTATTGGTAAGTGAAAGTCATGTATTAATCCACTCGAGATAGAGAGAAGGTAATTTGACATAGTTTAACTAGTTGGAACCACCATTTCAATAGAAAAGGAGATGCTCTAAGTTCCCAATCGAGTGGTCTCCCTTATAATGTTGCGGACACAGATTTTCGAGCCTTCAAAATTGTTGGCGCTACAAAGAGGTCTTGTTTTAAATTGTTTGCTAAAGTTTATTGTGAAATTTTAAACTTTGAGTTATGGGTTCCTCCAGAGAACCTCCTTAGAGATGCTTTAATGTATCACAATGAAAGACTAATCCAATAAAGGGATTTAAAACTTTGTCAAAGGTTAGGTTAAATGGTACGTATTATCCCTTTAATCACCTTTCTTAGTTTCTCTTACATTTAATATTGATGAAGTTGATCTTGGCAGTATTTTCACATATACTTTGGTAGGTCAAGAAAAATACTGGTGTCTTTCACTTCTAATTACCTCACTACATAGTTGGGATGAGTTTGTAGTAATGTTCCTTCGGGATTTTCAAAGATATTACTACAAAACGTTGTGTAAGAAGCTACTAGAACTACGTAGGATAGAAGGTGAATCATTGGACCAATTCTCAATTAGATTTAAATTAACATTAATCCTATTTAATTCCAATGATTTACCTCCTCAATATCAATTAACAAGTTGGTTCAAATATTTTATTTCTCTTCCTTGTAATTCTAATGAAGAATCACATACCAAGGAAGTAATGAAATTTTTGTAATGATGAAAAAATTGAACTTTGTTCTTCTTCTTCTTCTTCAAAAATTGTTTTAATTGATTCACATTCTTCAAATGAGTCTATTTTTGAAGCTGAAAAAGGTAACAATCCAAACATTTCTTCTCATCTTTGTAATGATTTCAACAATCATGAATCAACCTAGTTTGTGACTCCTACAATCATGATATACCTTTTTGCAGTCAAAATCTTGAAATTTCCCCATCCCTGGAAGTAGATGGAAACAATAATTTTAATTTCATAATCACTTGCGGAAAGGAAATATCACAAAATAAAATTCCAACTATGTTCTAACATTATTTGTAACGTAAATCTATACTATAGATTGCCTTTTTCACATTCTTTCCAATTACAATTTCCTTCTCCGTTGAATTTTGTTTCTGATTTTTGAATACTTTGCACTAGAATTTTGAAAAACATTACACTAATTTCTCCTCCAATGCATTGATCAACACAGGTGTAGATATATCTCATAATTGCAAGTATGAATATCCAATACTTATCATTTTGAGAATATATTTGATGTTTATGTTTTCCCAATTTTATGATTTTCAAATTAATTCTTCATTAATGTTGACACTTGAAAGTTCATTAACACATTCCGGCCACCGAGGGACTCCCTTCCGGAATCCTCCACATTTCTATCCACCCAATTCTTTTGAAAATATGATTTCTAATTTTTATTTTTCTTTACAACAACATTTTTTTTTTTGCTTGGCAAAGGCTAAACTAAATATATTAAAAATCAAAAAAAGTATTTACAAGAGGTGTACACCTCTGAGAGCGAGTGTGCATCTCTCTGACAAAGCTTTCCTCAACTACCTGAAATGTCTGCATATACAGGCTAGCCATTACAAAAAATACCAAGAGAGATGGTTTGGACTTCCGCATGGATCGACATAGATAGACATAAATAGACAGACAGACAGAGAAACTAGAGATTGACCCAGACCTCAAGACCCATTACAACAACAGAAAGTCAAGCCAACATTTTAACATTGCTGCTCGCCACCCTACCCAAAACGAAGCCAAAAAGAAAGAAACACTGATCGCCTGAGGACAAGCTTACCCAGAACTCATCGGCCATTAATTTCCAAGCTTCTTCCGTGCCTCGGCTTCTCGCTCCTGTGCGCGCTTCTTGCGATCTTCTGCTACCCGAACCGGGTCCCGCTCCCAAGTCACCTCCATGCCAACTGGAACATCTTCAATGCATTCTATGCCAGGCAGTAATTTGAGGTACAGGGTATAATCAAACGAATCTTCAGATGCCTCATTCTTTGTCGGGCTCTGAGGAGAGGAAGGCCTGCTGTTATTGGTGTCCTTTTGAGCCTCTAAAGGACCCTCAGAAGTAACCATGAGCTCTTTCCCTTTGAGGCTGCTAATTTCTTGTAATGCTTCCTCCTGCTCAGCTGAGTAACCGAAGGTGCTTTCCTTGTCCATCTTACTCTGTAAATCTGGATTGTAGGAACTGTCCTTAAGCTTGGAAGTGTTGTCTGTTGAGGGGGGAGTCTTTTCTTCCATGTTAGCCTCCAAACTTCCTTCCTCCTCATCCTCCTCCTCAAAAATGACTGTTATCATAGCCTTTACAACCGGTTTGTTCCTCTTGCGGCGATAGTAGAGAGTCGCAGTCTGCACTGCATTACAAACATCTGACGCAGAATTCTCCAAATCCCCCGAGGGTGGCGAGGCATAGGCCAAAGGAGAGATTCTCCGTGGGTTTGAATGGCCACTATCTCTAGTGCCACCTTGCTGACCCGAATTACCACCCCTGCGAGGCCTGCGATACCCTGCGCGCGGAGCCATGAGAAAACCAGGGCGTAGCTTAACGGCGTTGTGCCTTCGGCTACCCAAAAGAATTTCGCGGGGCCTGTTACTCCAATGTCCCTGCCTCCCAGCTGCCAACGACAAACTCAACTGAACAAGGCGAGAACCCCCAGCAAGATTCGGGCAGGGTAAGAACTCGAGGGTGGGAACACTGCCCTTAGAGCCTCCCTCCTCCACGTTAACCTGAACCTCTAATTCTCCAGAACCAGAGCCGAACTGCAGACACAGAATGAGGATTATGTTCTCCATGACAAGATAACTGTTAGCTGAACCTTGGAAAGCCCAACACATTGAATCGCCATTAAGGCTCGTTGAGTCCTTTTGGGCCAAAACCAGCCCGGAGCCCATGTCGACCACCTATCCACAGCGTGGTAGCATGTCCTCGGCGCGTGGGCATAAACTCGTCTTAATTGCAGCCATTAACACCCACATCCGGGTTTCTTTACAACAAACTTTACATTTGCAAAGATTTAACATTTAATATTGGTTTGTTGTTTCCTCTTTATTTGAGTTATTTTCAAACATCTGAATCACATCCTTATTTTGATGACTCTATAGACAAATGCGTGGACGAATTTCAAGGAAGGGATTCTGTAAATAGGTTTCTTCCTATACATACATTAGTATTAGATGTATATAATATATTTAGTTTTATTTTGTTGGTATATTTATGATTTTTTTTACTGATGTTTGATTTACACATTCACACAGATAATAATATGTTTAAATGGTTACATTGGAAGCACGACTTTACTTAGCCTTAATCTACATATTAGATTAGGATTAGGTGTAGTTTAGAAATTACTTTAAATTAAATAAGAAGATGGTTTTGAAATTTTATAAATACATGGGAGAGGATGAAGATTCATCAGGTAGATCTATGATCAAATTATCAGATGTACACATTTACTTGTTCATTTCCATATGTTCTTAGTTTTCTATAATTTATTTTCTCTTTTAGTCATTCTTTTTGTGTCTTTCTTATATTTTGTTGTTCTTCTAGTAGGTATTGGCTTGAGTTAGAAGGTCAACTTTTACCAATAAAGTAGATGTGACAAATCTTAATGATAAAAGGAGCAATTTAAAAAGAAATCTCTTTCAGGGAGGTTTCCTTATGAGATCTTCTTATCATCCTGCTTATTCTATTTTGAGACATGTTTATTGAAAGTTACATGTTTTGAAGCAAGATTTGATAAAGGGAATAACATTCTTGTTAAATTCTCATATGCCAACTTTAATCACAACTCTACATTTAGTTAGAGAATTTATTTAAATAAAAGTTATGAATAAGAAACTCACCAATTGAGCAGACATTTCATATGCTTGAGATAATGCAAAGAACATAACAAGGTATTTATTACTTATATCAAGATATTTATTTTATCTTGTTTCACTTGAGCTTTGTTTATTTCATGATTCGGCTTGTAGTAGGTTTGCTTCTATTTTAATTTCTAGTTCGGATTGCTTTTCTCTTGTCTCTTGGTTGGATTTGTTTCCAAAACATTTATTTATCCCCTTTTGTAATTCCCTTTATTCATATTTCACCTTTGTTTGGGATTAATCCTAGTGATATTACCAACCTTTCAGTTGGAGGACGCTTTTCACCCATCTTTGGTTTATTACTTGCGAAGATTTTACTCTTATCTAATGGAATCCATTCTTCAAAGGAAGAATAAAAGGAATATCATGAAACTACTATTTTTAAGGCTCATATTTAAGTTTTGATATTGTTATCCTCTATTACTGTTTGAATGCTCTCTTACCTTAATACACATAAGAAAACTATTTTGCAATAAGCCATATCTTGAAAGAGATACTAAGGTTACAAAAGCAACACACTAGTATAGTATTCTATAACTCTTCCATTTCATCTTATGTCTTAAGGAAAGGAATTGTCTCCCCATCTATTAGCACAAATTATCAGAGTATAAATTAAAACTTGTGTGAAAAAATTGAAAAATATGGCGTCTCCGTAATGAGCCAACCTACCATGATCATGGGCTTTGATTGTTATCACATTATAATATCTTGTCACCAAGCTAGGATAATGGCTCAGAGGTCTCATCATGAGGGTGCTTGTTCATGAATATCAACACTTGTGATTGGCATTGTAATATTTTGTCACCAAGCCAAAACAATGGTTTTCAATGTTTTAATAAAATATGTTTCCTTTGAAATATTTAAACATATATGTGATACATGTAGGTTTTAACCCCATACAAAAATTACCTGCGTATGAATTCTAAAACATAGAAAATAAACAATGTGAGATCATAACACATAAAACACATATACACAGAGATTTTCCCTTGGACCCCAAAACCAGGACTACCAGCTTTTTTGTTATGTTCATTTCAATGTTACAATACATATTTACACATGCTGAAGCATCCAATACCATGGAAAAAAAACCATTGCGTCCAAAACCCTGGACCGAAAACCATTAGGTCCAAAACCATGTGTGAAATTCATGCACAATACCATAGGTAGGTTCGCCCAACCTAATATAGGGTCCAAAAAAAAAAAATGGAAAGAATAATACAACCCAACATTCTCCCATTTGTTGTTTTCTTTCCACAGGGGGGCACAGGAGAGCTTAGTCATTTATCGAGCCCTACAACACCCATTTTTCCTCTACACCAAGAGAACTTCTCATAGCTTACAGATTTTTTCAATGCATCTAGAGTATTTTTCAAAGTGTCCACCTTTACCAGCAACACCTTTTTATCTTCTATCATATCCCTCACAAAGTGATATTGAACATCAATGTGCTTTGCCATTGAATGGTAAGCAGGGTTCTTTGCCAAGAAAATTTCACTTTGGCTATAACAGTCTATCCTTATAGGTCCCTGTACTAACCCCATACTTGAACACAATCTTGACATCCAAACCACTTCCTTGCTTGCATCAGTGGCTACCATGTATTCTGCCTCTGTAGTTGATAGCGCCACTACATATTGTTTCTTACTCATCTAACTAACTGCACCTCGAAATAGGTTAAGCACATACCCACTTGTAGATCTTCTCCGATCTAGATCTCCAGCCCAGTCTGCATCAATAAAGCCACGAATATCGAAAACTCTATCCAATCCTGGTCTTCCTTGGTAGCACAAACCATAATCACTAGTGCCACACAAATACCTGAAAACTTGCTTCACTACTGTCCAATGCTCCTTCCCTTGTTTTGACATAAACCTACTCAATACTCCCACTACATGTGTAATGTCTGGTCTAGTACAGACCATCGCATACATCAGGCTACCGACTACACTTGCATATGGAACACGACACATATCCCCTTCCTCTTCTTGTGTCTTGGGGTACTGTTCAACAGATAACTTTACACCTATAGTAATAGGAACCTTCACTAGTTTACCATCCTGCATATTAAACCTCTACAATATTGTCTCGACATACTTCCTCTATATTAGGGGTTTACGCAGTGCATTATATTAGATATCATTTTGGGATTCAACTGCATTAACTAAGTCATTCATGTATGACCATTTCCATGAGAGGTAGTCATAACTGACTAATTTCTCACGAGTTTTTAATAGTTCACTTAGCACTCATTACATCAGGTGATGCTCATAGCGGTGAAGAAGTGGGATTAAAACTAGTGAAATGAATCACATAGCATCAATCGTCACTTCTAGGGTTTTCATCTGGTAACCAGGAGTTCCTAGGAGGTCACCCATCCTAGATTGCCTCTAGCTCAAGCACGCTTAACTGTGGAGTTTTCCCCACAATTAAGCCCACTTAGCTTGCTACACCATTTGCAAAACCTTAGCAAGTATTGTGCCTCATGAACCATTCAAGTAGAGATCCCTTCACTCATTTCGAATTTAAGTAAACCCCCTAATACTTAAATTCAAAAAGAGTGAAGGGATATCTACTTGAATGGTTCATGAGGCACAATACTTGCTAAGGTTTTGCAAAGAGGGTAGCAAGCTAAGTGGGCTTGATTATGGGGAAGACTCCACAGTTAAGTGTGCTTGAGCCAGAGGTGATCTGGGATGGGTGACCTTTGGGGAACTCCTGGTTATTGGGTATAAGCCCCAGAAGTGATGATTGACACTATGTGATTCATTTCACTAGTCTCAATCCCACTTCTTCACCCCTATGAGCATTACCCGATGCAATGAGTGCTCAGTGAACTATTCAAAAATCATGAGAAATTAGCCAGTTACAACTACCTCTCATGAAAATGGTCATACGTGAATGACTTACTTAATGAAATTGAATCCCAAAATGATATCTAATACTTCCTCTTGTTTAACAATAATTTCCTCTTTGCCCGATCTTTTTTAATTTCCATGCCCAAAATATAGTTTGCAACACCAAGGTCTTTCATTTCGAATTTGGAGGACAATTGGATCTTCAAATCCTGGATAATTTCTTTGTCATTTCCAACCAACAACATATAATCCACATACAAGACCAGATAAATAACATGGTCACCAATTAATTTAGAATAGACACAATGATCTGCTTTGCTTCTGGTGAAGCCAAGTCCCTGTATAAATGTATCAATTTTTTGATACCATATCCTTCATGATTGTTTTAACCCATACAGACACTTCTTTAACTTGCATACCAGTTCTTTCTTACCCTTCACAGCAAAGCCTTCAGGTTGCTTCATGTAGATCTCCTCTTCCAGATCCCCATGAAGAAATGTTGTCTTTCACATCCATCTGTTCTACCTCAAATCAAAAGCAACAACAACAGATAAAAGTAATCTAATAGAAGCTACCTTGGAAACAATAGAAAAAATATCACCAAAATCAATTCCTGACAACTAGGAATAAACTTTTTCTACCAACTGAGCTTGTATTTCTCCACCTTTCCTTCTGCATTTGTCTTCTTCTTGAACACCCATTTGTTGCCAATGGGTTTCCTTCGAGCCGACAACTCCACTAGATCCCAAGCCTTATTTTTGTGTAAAGATGCCATTTCATCAACCATGGCTTGTTTCCAGAGTTTTCTATCCTTTGAATCTACTACTTCCTTCACAATTCTGGGATCATCATCAGTAATAGATAGTAGATGGACTATACCTTTCTGGCTACCTTCTATCTCGAACTATTCTTCTAACACCTAGAGTTTGTGGATCTTCATCTTCTAATTCCTCCTCTGTTGTAGAGTCTAATTCTTCCTCCTTTAGCTTAAACTCTATCTTCTCAGGTTCCTTTGGTTAGAATTCATGTTTAAAAACATCTTTCACCTCTCTGAACACCACATCTCGGCTATACACAGCCTTCCTTGTTACTAGGTTCCAAAGTTATAACCCTTTAAACTATCCTTATACCGAATAAACATGCACTTTTCATATTTACTATCCAACTTGGTTCGTTTCTCATTTGGAACATGTACATATGCATCACATCCAAATACCCTCAAATGTGAAAGAGAGGGTTTCTTACGAATCAATACCTCTTGTGGAGTCTTATCCTCCAAAGCTAATGAAGGTGATCTATTGACTAGGTGACATGTTATCACCACTACCTTTGCATAGAATTCCTGTCCTAACTTGGCACCGCTGAGCATGCTTTTTGCCCTTTCCATCAATGTCTTGTTCATTCTTTCTGCAACTCCATTTTGCTGAGGTGTATATTGAGTAGTCTTCTATTGTTTTATACCACACTTCTTACATAATTATTCAAATTCCTTACTGCAAAACTCTCCACCGTTATCTATCCTCGACACCTTTATCTTCTTCTCTATCTGTCTTTCCACTAGAGCCTTAAATTCTTTAAACCTGTGAAAGACTTCAGATTTATTCTTAAGGAAATATATCCATGTATTCCTTGAACAATCATCTATAAATGATACATAGTACACAGACTTACCTAGTGATGGAACCTTCACAGGTCCAAACACATCACTGTGCACAAGCTCTAATATTTGTTTCACCTTCTTACCATGAGAGGGAAAACTCACAAGATTCTACTTCCCATATACACAATTTTCATAGAAATCAAAATCCAAAGAGATATTACTCATACCTTCTACCATACCTTTACCATGAAGTATTGGAAGGCTCTTCTCTCCAATATGTCCAAGCCTTTGATGCCACAACATGGTCTTCTCTCCAGAGACCACTAGATTTCCAGCTCCACTTTCGGGAACCACAGAATTGTTGCACCCATCAACAAAAGTGCTACCTTGTAGCTTGTACAGAGTTCCAATCCAAACTCCCCGCATCAATACAAGTAATCCTCAAACCATCTTGTAGGTATCCTTCTCAAACACTATTTTTACAGCTACATCATCCAGCTTGGTTACAGAAATAAGATTTTTGGCCAATGCAGGAATATGTAGAACACCCAGAAGCATTCTAACCCTTCCACCTTGCAACTTCAACTTTACTTTTCCATGACCAATGATCCTAGCCTTCCTATCATCTGCTAAGAAGACATCACCACCATCATATTTCTCATACTCGCAGAACCACTCTCTATGGGGTGTGAAGTGAAAGGATTCACCTGAGTCATTCAACCATGCCTCATGACCTATGTGTGTACTTGAAGAAGCTAAGTGCACATCTCCACCTTCATTTGATGTAGTTTTTGTCTCTGCAAAGGGAGCATCATCAGACCCCTTTATTTTTTCAAGAGCTTTAGATTTACAATCCCTTTTGTAGTGCCCTTCCTTTTCACATTTCTAGCACACCACTTTTATAGGCTTTCCTGGAGATTTAGAATTCCCACTCGACAAACTTATTTTTGTTTCTATTCTGGGACTTTCCTCGTATAGACAAGGCATCACCATTTTGGTAATCCGTATTTTTCCATCTCATCTCCTCCACTAGCAAGGATGAGACTATTTCGTCAAACTGTAAGGCAGTTGCATTGCTACTAGTTGCAATAACAAGACTATCCCACAAATCTTGTAGAGAATACAACAAACTAATGCACTTATCTTCATTTGAAATTTTGATATCAAAATATGATAACTGACTTAACAAAATATTAAACGCATGTAGATGCTCTGTCACCGAGTCACCATCTTTCATCCTTAGGTTATACAACTTTTTATCTAGGAACAATTTATTCATTAGAGACCTAAATTGGTACAAATTCCCTAACTTGTGCCACAAATCCTTCATTTTAGGTTCCCCTAATCCATTCAACAATACTGAATCTGAGAGACACAATCATATTATGCTCTTTGCCTTCCGATCCAACTTCTTCCATTCTTCATCAGACACTCCCGTTGGTTTAGTACCCAGATCTATTGCGATCCACTGATATTTATCCACCAACAAATACTCCATCTTGAGTTTCCACAACTCAAAAATTTGACCATTAAATTTCTCGATCTCTAGCTTTCCACTCCTCGCCATCTTCTTTCACCACCAGAATCAGTCCCGCAGATCTCCCGCTGAACGGGGTCTACCACAATCCTAAGCGAAACCCCTTAGCAACAAAGGCGCCCTCTTGAAGCCAAAACAACTCCGATACCAAATGTAGGTTTTAACCCCATACACAAATTACCTACATACAAATTCTAAAACACATAAAATAAACAATGTGAGAGCATAACACATAAAACACATATACACAGATATTTTCCACTGGATCTCAAAACGAGGACTACCAACTTGATTTTTCATTATGTTCATTTCAACGTTACAAAACATATTTATACATGCCGAAGCATCAAATACCATGGAGCGAAAACCATCGCGTCCAAAACCATGTGCAAAAAGCATGCACAAAACCATAGGTAGGTCCGCCCAACCTAATATAGGGTCCAAAAAAAATTTCGTGGGCTAGTCATGGAAAGAATAACACAAGCCAACAATACTAACATTTTCTTTGGTATAAGAGGTAACCTTGACAAGGCTATGGACGCCTGCTGGCAGCAGTGGGTCTACCTATGATAATGAGAGTTCATCTTTCTACTAAACACAATGCCAAACTTTTTTCCTTTAGTTTAGGTTGTCATTAATTAATGGTTATTGTAAACATGATATCACTCTTATTATTTATACAGGATATGGTAAAAATGATTAAATTTTGTTTTTTGGGATTAATTGAGTTTGGACCTTATCATTTTGATTTTATTCAACCTTTCTCCTTTTCCTTTTGGGATTTCATTAACAATAAAGCGGAGATAATTGTTTCTTCCTAGTATGTCGCCATTGTTGTAGTAAAAACACAACCCCCCCATTATTCACTTAATCCTGATTATGGGTACCCTTTTATTGAATGGTTGGTCATATTAACATTTGATTTTGAGAATGTGGATTCCCCAAATGAGTTTTTTTTGTTCTTATATTCCTATCATAACTTGTTTGATCCCATTTGGACATTTGGTTTGTATATGGTGCTTAATTGAAGATTGGATTTCTTTCACCGCTTTAGCCTTGTAAGATGCATATAATGTACTTTACTTTTTGTTTTATTTTATCCCTTACACAACCCCTGAGACCAAGATTCAATGTTAAAGTGGCTTTACTATTTCAAAGTAATATTAGGGCTAAACCCTTTATATCACAAGTGGATAGTTGTTTTGCACGCAAACATTTAAACTTCTTTCATAAATCTAATACAAGTGGCAATCAAAATATTATATATATTGGGTTTACACATATCGGAACCTTCGGCTTTCTTGATATCGGGGAGCCTCAACCCAAAATTTGTGATATAATCTCTTCTGATATCCAAGGACTTCATATTATGCAACAAGTAGTTGTAGTTTATGCATATCACAAAGATCACATATAAAGGTTGCAATGTTTAAATGTTGTGATATATTAAAACCCCGATATGTCCCCACCTTTGTTTCACTTGAAAAATAATTTAACGAAGTTTAATAAAGGGCTTACGCAAAATAATAATTTCAAAGTCATGATTTGTGATCTCTACTTTCCACATCACCCAAGAAACTTTATATCACGTTGTTCATTCCTAGCCTCCAATATACCAATCTCGCCAATATCCAAATATGTCAGTCCTTCCAGCTTCTAATAATCAGATCCTCTGATCTCTGATTTTCGATATTTCTAAAGCTTTGATCCTTGATAAACCTTCTGCTATTCATATTCTAATTCTCATATCGAGACTTTCCAATTGGTTGCTATCCTTTGACACCTCTGATACCAAACCTCCCATACAAATCCCTATTCACAGCTCTAATAGAATGGAATCAATAGTGTTATTAGAGGGACTTAATATAATATTGTGTCTGCCTATCTGCTCCAAATTGCAACCTCTTGTATCAAAATTTTCCATTCTTTTCCATTGTTAAAGTATCGATATCCATATCTCTGATACCACTCAACTCTTTCCAATTATCACTTCTAGGGGGCGCTATCATATTAATCGAACAACCCGCTTGACTTTTCTATTACTTTTGGGCATAATTAAAGTTTGTTTGCATATTATTGTTTCCTTTATTTTTATGGCTAACTCATACTATTTTCTATTATAGCAAAGATTTATGATTAAAGCGAGTACTTAAACAGGTCCAATCTATAACCAACAAAATTCCTCGAGATGATAAAGGGATATTGTAATAAAATAAAGTTGTTGAATCAGTTGTTCCTCTCCTATCTCTTCGAAAAAAGAAGGCGATCGGCGGGATCATCCTTCTCTGCGCAAACCAAACTGTGCAATCCATTTTTCACTATGCTTATCTGCATTTTGGCCACGATTCCAATTAAATCTATCTATGCTATAATTAACTCGATTGTGGAGAGATTTTTGAAAACTGTTAATATGTTCATAATGTATAAATACCCATCTTTTATTGTAAGAAAGGGGATTTAAATCCGAAAGAAAAGTGGCAAAGTAATGTTTGGCCTTAAACCCTATTTGTAAGGAGGGTGTTTGTGATTCATTTGCACTATTGTAGTGATATTTGATCCATCTTTGCACACAGGGAATCGAGTTTAGGGCATCATAGGACTTTGACTATTGTATCTCTCTATTGTTTTTTGTAACTTGATTCATCTTTATAATAATATTTATTTATTTAATTGTTTGCATAACATTACTACTTGCTACGTTACTGGAAGTAAATGCTTCATTTTTCATATACCATTTATGGTGTGTTAGTATGTATGTGTCTTTTCAACATTCTTGTTGATTTTTTACTAAAATGCTCATTTAGAATCTCGTCAGGCTATCTTCAGGGCTAATCAGAAATGAGTTTCAAAACTAGAGTTTGCATAAGGACATACCTTTATCTCCTTGAGATACTAGCTATCGAACAATTTAATCTTATATATGTCCTTCTTTATACATGTCATATATTTGAACTATTTTAGTATTGTGGCATGAATCTTTTTTTGCTTATGCATATGTTTTATTATGAATTGGAGATGTTTGTAGTTGGATGTCTATTACCTATTTAATGGGCATTTATTTGTATATATTTTCTCAAACAAGGATTAGATCTTGGAACTATTTCCCTCATCTATTTCCTTTATCTTATTCCAATTTCAGCATACTTTTGTTTCTTTTCTTGTCCTTTTAGCTTGCTCTTGATTGAAACAAGGACTAATACTTCATTTAGTCAAGATAGTTCTAGTATTATATGTATCTTAGATTATAATTTGCATGTAGTTCTACTTTCTGGAACCTAGAAGTCCTCTCATCAAAGAGGAAAACTTTAAATCTAGCTTGGTTGAGCCCCAGATCAGCTGAAGGATCACTTTCTTTCTTGACTAATAAGAGGGTTGATCTGATGTCTATTCTCCATTGGTAAGTGAAAGTCACATTTTAAGCCAGTGGAGATAGAGAGAAGGTAATTATATGTAGTTTAACCAGTTAGAACCACCATTTCAATGGAAAAAGAGCTTCTCTAAGTTCTCGACTGGGTGGTCTCCCTTATAATGTTGTACACAAAGATTTTCGAGCCTTAAATACGAACCGAAGGTGAGCTGTAGGGAAGGAGAGGAGGAGGAAGTGAAACATTTCCCATAAGTGAAGAATCCTTCAACAATCCAACTCTAACATGTTGATAGGAGTGTATATTTTCCCCTACAAGAGGGAGACTTCCAGTAACATGAGAATCAAAGGTGAAAAGAGTGAGTTGATATATGGCTACAATATTTCCTTTATGATGAAAGGCAATCATACAGAAGTAAGTTGGACTGGCAAAAACCATGGCATAAATCCACGTATGTCCTAGTAGAAGATTATAATCAACAGGCATGTTAATCACTTCGACCTATATGGAAATAGTTTTTGATCCTGAGTTCTACTTTAAGGGAATCAAAAATCCCACAAGGTTTGTATGTTCTTCCATCGAAGGCTTTCAATGTGGTGGTTGATTAACTTAGTTGAGGTGAACTAATTGCTTTCTATCAAGACAAGGACATAATGCACATCGAGGCTCCTTCGTTCATAATAGAGTGATGGATTTTCTTACCATGGATGATGACCTGGATTATAAAAGCTAACTAAGATGGAAGTCGAGGGGCATATTTTTCATTTGAGAAAACCAATAGGTTGGAATACGATGGATCCACACATAAGATAGTTTATAATAAGGCCTTCTTTTGGGTGGGACAGTTCTGCAATGCTTCAAGAGTTGACATATTTGATGGAGATTGAGCCAATTATTCAACTACGTTAGAATTTTGGGCTGCTCTTGAACAAGGGCTGAAAGCATAATTGTGAGCAACGCAATTCGTAGGCTTGATAGTCAATTCCATAGGAATCATAAGTGGAGTAGGATCAGATGAAGGTAATGCCAAACTGACAGGTTGATCAGTAGCATGACCATTCGATGGATTTAGATTATATAGTACTTTTTCTAAGTGCCCACCATAACATTGGATTTCAACATTGAGGAGGAAAGCATCAAAGACATGTTAGAGAGAGAAGGTTCCTAATAAACCATATGTGTCTCCTGATTGGGAAATGGGTCAGTCAACACAACAAGCTAAGTGGAAGATTTAAGAAACTGATTCACTTGAGCAATGTGTGGACAATCACGTGTAAATTGGTCCTCATTGCAAATCAAGTGTAGGTATCAAGGCTTTTGTTTCTCATCAAAGGATTGATTTGTTTGTTTATCCTACGATGAGGGATCTTTGTTTTTCTTACATGTTTCTTTCTTCTCACTTCCTGTTTCTATTGAGACTTGCCTTTATCAAATGAAGTGACATTTATCTTGGAAGTAGAAGCCACATGAGGATGGGATTGAGAGTTTTGAGTAGTTGCAGTGAGAAGAATACGAGATGGTTTAATCGCCAACTGGAAAAACAAATCACACCATTAGTGGCATGTTATTCTTTACCAAGTGGAGGAGGAATAATATTCGAAGGTCTCAGAGTGTTTGGTATTTTATCATAGAACATGTCCATTTGGGTATAAAAAAGGGCCAAATATTGTGCACGAGAAATAACTTTCTCTTCGGTTATGACTCCACCTTTAGCCACATCTTATGTTATAAGGTCTAACATAAATTTAAAAAACAATTCCGCTAACAATTAATTGGGAACATAACCCTTGACTAGCTGACAATAATGTCACCGCTTACGAATATGACCTAAGATGTGAGTGGAATCTTATTATTTGAAGTTGGTCATGATTTCTCTTCGAGATTCATATTTGATGGGAAACTAGACATGTGTGACAAAGGTGTTGGCTAAAGTACTAAAATCATGAAGTGAAGATATAGGCAATTTAATATACCATTTAGCTATGGTACCCATAACCATTCGTAACACGGAGTCATTAAGGGAGTTTGAAGAACACCGTAGATGATACATCATAACATGTATCAATAGGTATTCTCCTAGATTCCCTTTGAATTTTTGGATATCAAAAGGAAATTTAATGGGAATAATCGACCACCATGGGGAATGAGTGATAGGGTCATTAGTGAGTCGAGTTAAATATGGAAATTTGAGAGTAGTGTTGAGCCTCAAAATTACTCTTTCCCTAAGAAATTCTTCTCATTCCTTTTCTTTGCTTTTCCATGAGAAAGATGCATTCTCATCACCAATGACCGGTATATATTGTCTTGAGGAGGACATTTAGTGATTTACATGTTATTCTTTTATGTTTTTTTATTTGAATAAATTTTTGTATATTAGCTATGGAACACACCCTATTCTGTAGCTAATCGGTTGTTCCACAACTACCTTCATGCTTTAATGGGTTCCAGGTGTTATAAGGAGAAACTAGCTACATGGGTAGCTTGGAAATCGTCATGACATGGACCCTGTCCTATTCACTTAGCCCAGATTGACAAAGAAGATGGCATAAGACTATTGTTAATGGATAAGTCAAACTGAGAGACCAAAGGTAACAGGACTCTATTTCACGGTTAGTTAAAAAATTTCATAGTGATGGGAAGCATTATTCAGAACAACTACATGTACCTATGGAGTCCAACAACCACCTATACAACAAAATCCAATAGCCACCATGTCTTGGATTTATGTCTCCAGCAGCTGAGGAAGAAATTCTACATATCTGTCTTCTACGTGTTTGGCTATAGCAAGCTTTTCTCCATAAACAATTGTATGGTTTTTCTTATAAATACTTGTGTAAAGGACTGAAGAAGTTAGTAGTAATAGTGATAGTTATCTTGGGAAATTGAAGTTTTAAACTTTGTAATTTCTAGGCATTTTGTGTCCCTATTTTTAATATAAAGACCGCATGTTTTATGGAAATATGAGGGAGTTTTCTTAGTTTTGATTGAGCAAGCATAGCCTAATCAGTTGCAGAGGGCCCCTGCACTGAAGAAGGTTTCATTTCATCTTATTTTTCTTCTCCTTGTTAACTTTAAATTCATCATTTTATTCTTAACAATGTTTATAATGCAATTTTTATAATTTTCTTATTAATAATATTCATAATTTAGAGTAGCTTCTTTTTTCTTGATCTCTTTCTAGTTTTTATCAATAGTTAGAAGTTAAAACTCAGTAATGTAATCTAGTTTACTTCATTCACTATTTTACTAGTCTTTAAATTCTCAATTAGACTGATCAGTGCCATTTACCGTCTTTGCCATTTTATTTTTAGTATACTGAATCATGGTATTAACGAATGTTTCTAAAAAACACTTCAAGTTGATAATTCATCCTAAACTAAGTGGTTGAACATTTTACTTATGCAATGAGTCTTTGCTGCATCTTTGTATTTGTTTTCTCTTAGAATAATGGAGTACATAATTCCTCAAATGTCATCCCAAGGAGAATTTCTCCCAAAATTGAGAGGTAGAGTAACTAAGTATTTCATTTAGTTAGTTAGACATCAATTGAAAATTTCACTTTCAGTTTTAATTCATGATTTGGAAATAATAGTGAAAAAGGAATAGAAACTTTTCTTTCATTTCTTGCTTAAGCTCTGCTTCCAAGCCTTTCTTAAGCTTTGTTTTCATTTTTAGATTTTGAGCAGTCTTTATGAAAGTTAGAATTAAGTTTTTGATAATTACACTGTAAATCATTAGGAACTAAAGACCAGGAACCCCCAAAACAACATAAAATGCAAAAACAACAAAGTAAGAAGGGTTATCTAGTACAAACAGTGCACTACACTTCATTAGTTTACGATACATGGATTGATAATTTATGTAGAGCAATTTAGGACACTAAATTGACCAAACATTTTGGCGTCGTTGCTGGGGAAGTGTAACTAGGTAGCCTTATCTCTTACATTAAAAAAAAAAAAAACAATGACATGCATAGAGAAAGAGACTCTAGGGGTAGATTTATAGCTAGTGACACAAGTTCAATTCCTACAACACCACCTACTCCACCAAGAACAAGAAAAGACACACCTCTGTCCCAAACTCATACTCCCAACCATAGGACTCCTGGAATTCCAAGGGTAGAAATCCAATCAAAAGAATCTCCTACTTCATCTACCAAGTCAGTCCGAGGGGAGAAAAATTTCGAATCTCCAATAATAGGAATAACCTTTTTCACCTCCACAGGAGAGCACATTGTATTTGAAGAATTAGGAATACCTGGTGAGGAAGAAGAAGTAGAACCTCTCTCCCATATTCCATTAATAGAAGAACCAGAGGAGAAGGAAGTAACCTTGCAGATTGAACCTATACTAACTTTGAAGAAACTATAATGGTAGAAGAAGAACAAGATGGAGAATAATCATTGTTTGGAGGAGGGTGTAGAGGGAGAGGTAGAGGAAATAATGGAGGAGGTAGAGGAAATAGGGAAATAGATAATTCTCATAGATTCCCTATAGTGGATGAGGAAACAAATGCCACAATGAAAACTATGTCACCTTCTGTGCTCCCAAACTTCTATTGGTTGAAAAGTGAGGATCTTGAAACATTTTTGGTTGAGTTTGATGTCTAGTGCAGAACTTATGACTATCTAGAAGACTCTCAAAAACTTAAATTGTTTTCTTCAACATTGAAAGGAGCTACTTTGAAATGGTTCATGGGTTTAGTCACTCAGTCCATTAGAACATGGAATGACATGACAAAAACGTTTTTGGATAGGTACTTGGATTATTGCATGCCTACAAATCACAAAGATGAAGTGTTCAAAATGATCCAAAAAGAGGATGAAAACTTAGAAGATTTGATTGAGAGATTCAACTATAATTTCAAAAGAGAAAAGATGAACAATTTAGATGAATAAACCTTGAAAGATCTTTTATTAAAGTCCATTAGATATGAGTGGATAGATATCCTTAACATGATGGGGAAGGGAGATATCTTTC
Organism: Pinus taeda; assembly: GCA_000404065.3. Classification (NCBI taxonomy): domain Eukaryota; kingdom Viridiplantae; phylum Streptophyta; class Pinopsida; order Pinales; family Pinaceae; genus Pinus; species Pinus taeda. The sequence goes on along the minus strand of APFE031035634.1, from coordinate 19,421 downwards.
AACTTCCATTAAATGATATAGGAGAAATTTGTGTTCATCTCTGAAGAGGAAAAAATAAAATACAGAAAGGGCCAAGAGATCCTTCTCTTGTTAGAGTAAATAAATCTGCAACGGGATCTGTAGGTAGGGCAAAAATTCGTAATATGCTTGATGAATTTAAAACTGACATTCTAGGGAGCCTTAGTGAGCAATTAGACACCCTTAAAATACAAAACAAGAAGAAAACTGAGGCTGATGCTTTAGCCATTTTTTGTCCAAAAAGTAGAAAAAAACATGCTCTAAGGGAATGCCCTTTATATGAAACAATTGTAGAAACTTGTATGATTTGCTCAGAAACCCATGAGACCAAGGGTTGTCCTTCAATCCTAGGTCTTAAGGCTATCTTTCAAAAGGAAACAGTTCCAAATTGTGAAAAACCTCTTTGTTTTGTTGCTAGAAGACCTTGGCAAGGGCCACAAAATCAGGGATTTGACAATCAAATGTATCTTCAACCCCCACCAAACTAGAATTCTCGGTAGCAGCATTGGCCTCAACCTCAACCTCAATCTCAATCTCAACTGTGGGCACAAGGAGTACAAAATCCTTATGGGAGATTTTCTCAATATTATTATTATCCTCCATCATATCGGAATTATCCTTCCCGACACATTCAACAACAAAATCAACAACCACAACTTCAAAATCAGAATCCTTAACTTTCATTGCCATTTCCACAACAAAACGAAAATCCTCAACTCTTACTGCCATTTTAGCAGAAATCAAATCAGCTACTTACCCAATCATTACCAAACCCCAACAATAAAAACCCTCTAAATGCTTACATGGTATAAGGACAACAACTTCCAACTTACATGATTACTCCTCTAGATCTTAATGATGTTAAACTAAGATCTGGAAGGACATTAGAAAGGAAATATCTTCTGTAGTTATTCAGGAACAAGACAGTTCTGAGGAAGATTCTCTAAAATTCAATAAATTTTTTGAGGGAACATCTCTCCAAAACCAAAAAATTGAAAAAGAAAAAAAAAGAATGAGTTAACACAACTCTTATCATTGAGCAACCATCATCCACTTCTTCACCTCCTTTTCTTGAAAGACTACAAATTGATAGAGGGGTAGAAAATAGATCTTGTTGCCCAACTATGATTTTCTAGATGAATTGAAGAATGTCTATATCAAAATTCCTTTGCTACAAGCCATTAGATAAATTCCAATTCTAGCCAAAACAATAAAAGAGTTGAGCATAAAAAACCAGGAAGAAAAGCAAAAGAAACAAAAAAAATTCGCCTGGTAGGAAAAATAGCAGACATAATGATGGGAAAAATTGCCATACAAAAATATGTTGATCCAGGAAGTCCAATTGTCAAAACACATTTAAATGGAATTGAAATTCCAAATACATTGATTGACTTAAGGGCAACAATAAACATAATGAGTAAACAAACTATGGAGCAACTTAAACTTCCTAATCTTCTCTACACACCTACCTTATTGCAACTAGCAGATAGATCAGTAATCAAACCAGATGGTGTGCTAGAATATATTTTAGTATCCTTAGATTCTTGGGAATATCCTATTGATTTCATGATCTTAATTCCCAAGAACAATCTATGAGGACATCCACTCATATTAGGAAGACCTTGGCTGGCCACAGCTAATGCTTTTATTAGTTGTAGATATGGTGACATGTATATTTCTTACAGTAATTCAACAAAGAAATTTACTTTATATCCTCCAGAAAAAAGAAATCATAGAAATAGATGGCAAAGAATGGATTGATGATGAAGATGATATTCAACCTCTCTTTACTATTTCAGAAATTAGTGAAGATAGTCAAATTTTGAATACTTTGGAAAACTTTGAATCATCTTCAGAATATGACCATGAAAAATTTCAAGAAAAATCTAATGTTGAATATTTGTCATCTAGGCACATGTCTCTCTATTCTATGGAAGAGTTTGGTAGCTCTACAATTGAAATTTTTCTAGATAGGACATTGAACATAAACAAAATCTTGGAGAAACTAAAACAAGAAGAGCTAATCAAAACATTACAAAAACATTCTATTGCATTTGTGTGGGAATACACCGAAATGAAAGGCATTGATCCTAAGACTTGTATCCATCACATCTACATTGAGGAAAATAGTAGACCTATCAGAAAAACTCAGGGAAGGATGAATCCAAATCTTAGAGAGATTGTGAAAGAAGAGCTCCAAAAATTACTAAATGTAATCTTCATTTACGTAATTTCAGATAGCCAATGGGTTTCTCCTTTCGTAATTGTGCCTAAAAGTAATGGTAAATGGACTATCGAGAATTGAATAAAGAAACCCTTAAAGATTAGTTTCCTTTGATTTTTATAAATCAAGTGTTAGATACATTAGTAGGTAAGAAGTATTTCTCATTCTTGGATGGTTTTAGTGGTTATAATCAAATTAAAGTAGCACCTGAAGATCAGGATAAGGCCACATTTACTTGTGCATGGGGAACTTATGCTTACCGAGTACTTCCTTTTGGATTATGTAATGCACCTGGAACATTCCAAAGAGAAGTACTAGGAATTGTTTCTAATCTGATACATGATCGTGTAGAGGTATATATGGATGATTTTATAGTCCATGGAAATACATTTGAAGAAGCTTTGGAAAATTTGGAAAAAGTTCTTAAAAGATGTAAGGAAACAAACCTTTCACTAAGCCATGAAAAATGTTTTATGATGTTTACAGAAGGTATTGTTTTAGGACATCACATTTTAGGAGATGGAATTAAAGTTGACAAATCTAAAGTTGAAATCATCTCTAAATTATCAATTCCAAATTGTCGAAAAGATGTTAGAAGTTTTCTATGATTTACAGGGTACTATAGAATATTTATAGAAAAATTCACTAAAATAGCATCCCCACTCTTCAAATTGGTTACCAAAGATTGTGAGTTCAATTGGAATTCTGATTTCCAATTGGCATTCAAAACCTTGAAAGTAAAAATTTCTTAAGCACCCATTTTAAGAGGTCCAAATTGGAAACTTGCTTTCCATATTTCCACAGATGCTTTAGATACATTTGTGGGAGTTGTATTGGGACAAAAAGATTTGATTCCTTATGCCATTTACTATACAAGTAAGAATTTGACTCCCACTAAGTTGAGTTATACTGTGAATGGAAAGGAATTTTTAGCTATTTTTCATGCAATTAACAAGTTGAGACATTATATAACAGGCTATGGAACCTTTATTCATATAGATCACTCTGCAATTAGATATTTAATGAATAAACCTATTACTAATGGCAGAGTTACAAGATGGCTTTTACATTTGCAAGAATTCAACATTACTATGCTAGATAGACCTGGAAAATAAAACACAGTTCCTAATTTCTTGTCTAGGATTCAGAATATCAAAGAAGATTCTCTGGTTGAAGATAAGTTTTATGATGAATATCTTTTTGCAGTAACTACTCAAACTCCTTAGTTTGCAGATATTGCTAACTACTTGGTCACAGGAAAGTTACCTTCACATTTTTTTCCTAAAAAGAAAAGAAAAATTATTCAAGTGACAGATATTCATCGATCACTAATGAATTGTATAAAACAGGGCCAGATCTTATGATCAAAAGGTGTGTCAAGGAAGACGAAATCCCTGAGATTCTTAAGGCATGTCTGATGAGCCATGTGGTGGAGACTTTGCTGACAAAAGGACAGCCTATAAAATCCTTTCTTTAGGATATTATTGGCCATCCATCTTTAAAGATGCTAAATAATATGTCAGGAGATGTGACAGTTGCCAAAGCGTAGGGAAACCTGCTCCCTCAAATGAAATGTCATTACAAACTCAAGTACTCATCAAACCTTTTCAAAAGTGGGCCTCAGATTTTATTTGACCAATTAATCCTCCATATAAGTAGAAAAATTATATATTGGTATGCATTTACTATGTCACTAAATGGGTAGAAGCCAAAGCATTACCTCTTGTTAAAGAAAAATCTGTAGTTAATTTTCTTTTTGAGGGCATCTTCACTCATTTTTGTGTTCCAAGAGAGATTGTGACAAATCAGGGATCTCAATTCACATCTAACATGGTAGGAGGGCTTGTGGAAGAATATAAGATCAAAAATAGGAAATCTACTCCCTATCATACACAAGCAAATGGTCAAGTGGAATCTACAAATAAAGTGATTGAAGGAATCCTCACCAAGACTGTGCATCTACATAGAAGAGATTGGGCATAAAGGCTTCCTGAAGCTTTATGGGCCTATACAACTACATGGAGGAACACAACGGGACATACACCCTATGAACTTGTTTATGGGAAACAAGTCTTGTTCCTTATAGAGTTCCAAATCAAAACTTTCAAGATGGCAGTCCAACTTGCACTAGATTTATCAGAGGCACAAGAGCATAGGCTAGAGCAATTAAATGAACTTGATGAAATTGGGCAAGATGCAGTTCAAAGGACTGGCATAGTCCAACAACAGAGAGCTAAATGGTATGACAAATATATCAAGGACAAGAGGTTTCAAGTGGGAGATTAGGCACTGTTATTTTATTCAAAGTTTAAAGATTTTCAAGGGAAGTTTCGAACTCGTTGGCTTGGGCCATATGAGACTGATTTTTTTTTAATAGTAATGGAGCAGTGAGGATCAGAACAATAGATGAAAGTTAAACTCCTCTTCTTGTGAATGGTCATAGATTAAAAATATATCAGAAACCAATTTCAAAAGAGGAGTTCATCAAGATTTTCCAAGACAATTTTGAAATGAAGTTTGTGAAGAAAAATCCTTCTTCTCCACTAACTTAGTCTTTATTTTTCCTATGAAAAAAAACAAATAAAAAAAATATAATAAATTTTATAAGATTGAAAACCAGTCATTGATTGGCATACTTACAGAAAATACAGGCTGAAATCTGACGTTTATAACACCTTATATTTTCCATTTTCTTTTTGTAATAAGTAGTGACAAAAAGCCACAGTCACTTTGTAGTTTAGATTCTGCAAAATTCATCATCTCATCTCACCCCACTCCATTTTATTTTTACAATTTCACTTCATCCCATTGTCATATTTCATCAATAAATTTTTCCTTTTTTTCAGTATTTATTCCATCTCCATTTCATTTATCATCCTGTCTTATATCTCATTTTATTTCACTTACATAGCGATTTCCATTTCATTCATGATCCATAAGCCATATCTTACTTTCTATTTCACGTTATGTAGCTGATTCTGTTCTGCAGCTATTCTATTATGTAGCTAATTTGATTTTGCAGCTAAAATTTGTTTATCAGTTCAGGCACAAGTGTAAAGTTCATAATAAAATCATGTATGCAGGGAATTAAAGAAAATTCAATTTTTGAAGACAAATCATGCTCAAGGTACCTGTGGATCAACATCAAAATAAAAATAAAAATTATAAAGTGAACGGTAAAGGTTCCAAAGTTAAATGCAAAAATTTATCTCAAAAAAGAAATTTGAAAACATAAGTTTGTATAGTATGTATAATCACATGTCTCCTTAATCAACCATCATTTGATTTGACCACCACGATGTCTCTGCCATATCTTCTATCTTTAATGACGAACGGTCCCAATGATTTTTTCATAACAAATCTCCACTTCAAACTCCATAACCTATACTCAAACGGTCCTCCACAACTACACCTGTTAATGGTCAAGATAATGATGTGACCTACCTATCTACGACTCTCTAAACCCTTACTGTCTATTTATTACATGCCAACTCTTAAGTTTTTCTCTGATATTCACGCAACCATTTCATATACATAGTATTTCCATTTTGTACACATAGTCATTCCATTTCCATACACATAGTCATTCCATTTCCTCAATAACACTCATTTTATAGACAGTGAGAGTAATTTTGAGGTTATTAAATTCTACAAAACAGAGACCATGGGACTCATTGTTTGGGAAAAGCCCGTAGGGGAAAAATTTATGGAAGGGTACCCCCAACTCAAGGAGATGTTGCAGAAGACTGGATGGCTCAAGTTCATTGAAAAATTTGATGGACATCACAAGGAGATCACGAAATCTTTCGCTACATAATTTGATGGTAAAAAAGTGGAGATTGGGGACATCAAGTTTGCAATAACAGAATGTTAGATAGAAGAGGCTACATAACTACCAAGACTTGGTGAGAGGTGGTTCTAAAACAAAGAATTTCACATTGAATCATGGAAGGTATTCCTCAGGGACCCAGGTATGGATGTAATTATGATTAGGAAAGGAATACCTATTTCAGCACTCAAAAATAAATGTAGAAACATGCTTTTGATATTACAAAAAATTATTACTTGTGAGGGAAGATTTGGATGTATGTATGTTTATCATATACACTTATTGATGAACTTTCTAGAAAATGGAAACATCAACCTCCCTTTCTTCCTTCTAAATAGTTTAAGGAGAATGGCTTCAAATGTACATAAGAAAATAGAATCTCTGTAAACAACCATGTACCACCATGGATTGGTCAAAATCCTCATTGAATATCATCTAAAGAAAATAGGGGACACTTGGAAAAACTTTCTGATAAGAAACCATTTCCAAGGGACACCATAATGTCCTAAAAAAGATAGAGTCAGAAAGAGTAGGAGAAAGAAGACTAATCTCACGATTCAAAGCAACCCTGAGCCTTCAATACAGAAAATGATGAAGAAGAACCAATCTCTGAAAAATTAACAAAGATTAGAAAGGAAATCAAGCAGTGGAAGAAGATAAAGTAGAAAGTTGGTGGAATTACTGAGAACACACCTGAATCTCCATTACAACTAGATGATGAACAACCAATCTCTGAAAAATGGACAAAGATTAAGAGTCAAATCAAGGGGAAGGAAAAGATACAAAAAGAGAAATAGGGTGCAAAGGAGGAGAACATAAAACCCCTTAGAAGAAGCTCTAGGCTCAGAGGAATGGTAAAGAAGGTATCATCAAAGGAAACAGAGTTCATCAATCTGAAAGGAGAAACCCCAGTATCAACTCTTGAAAATATTCCATTTACATACAGTTCTCAGAACTCTCCTAGACAATATTTTGAAGGTAGCCCCAATAGAGGATCCCCAGGCATAAATCCAATACGACAACAAATTTATGATTACATAGAATCACTAGAAAAAAAAAATATCTCAAGGGATTCAGGTTCCTCAACCAATCTAGAACAACATGTCAATCCACAAGAACCTCTGACTAACTCACTCAAACAAGAAATCTATGAGTTGGAGATCTTGAACAGGCATATTAAGAAAGAAAATGAAGCCCTAAAGGAACAAAGCAAATTGGATAAAGCCATTCATGACGATACCATACTGCACCTAGGCCTATGGTACAAGAAAAATAGGAAGTTGAAGTGGAAGAATAGACTCTTGAACAAGACAGTGATCAACCTTAAATATAGACTTCTCATGAAGAAACCACGGATGGCTGTCACTTCAGAGAAGAGCAAGAGAAGGAAGTTAGATGTATTGGCAGAGGTATCTAGGTAGATGCAATAGAAAAAAAGAGTTCACAGTTTTGGCCAAATTGCATGGGGACATTTAATGATTTTGTGGGGGGGTATGTTGAGCCTCAAAATTAATCTTTCCCCAAGCAATTCTTCTCATTCCTTTTCATTGTTTTTCCATGAGAAAGATGCATTCTCATCACCAATGACTGGTATATACTGTCTTGAGGAGGACATTTAGTGATTTACATGTTATGCTTTTATGTTTTGCTGTTTGAATAAAATTTTGTATATTAGCTACGAAACGAAGCCTACTCTGTAGCTAATTGGTTGTTCCGTAGCTACGTTCATGCTTTAACAGGTTCTAGGTGTTAGAAGGAGAAACTAGCTACATGGGTAGCTTGGAAATCATTAAGACATGGACCCTGTCCTATTCATGTAGCCCAGGTTGACAAAGAAGATGGCATAAGACTATAGTCAATGAATAAGTCAAATGCAGAGACCAAAGGTAACAAGACTCTGTGTCGTGGTTAATTAACACGTTTCAGAGTGACAGAAAGCGTTATCTGGAGCAACTACCTGTACCTACAAACTCCAACAACCACCTGTACAACCAAATCCAACAGCCACCATGTCTTGGATTTATGTCTCCAGCAGTCGAGGAAGAAATTCTACATATCTATCTTATACGTGTTTGGCTATAGCATGCTTTTCTCCACAAACAATTGTATAGCTTTTCTTATAAATACATGTGTAAAGGAACGAAGAATTTAGTGGTAATAGTGATAGTTTTATTGGGAAATCGAATATTTAAATCTGTAATTTCTGGGCATTTTTTGTCCTTGTTCTTAATATGAAGACCACATGTTTTATGGAAATTTGAAGGAGCTTTCTTGCAGTTGATTGAGCGAGCATAGCCTAATCAGTTGCAGAGGGCCCTTGCATTGAAAAAGGTTCCATTTCATTTTATTTTTCTTCTTCTTGTTAACTGTAAGTTCATCATTTACTTTCACAGTTTTTATAATCATTTTCTTACTAACAATGTTTATAATGAAATTTTCATCATTTTCCTATTAATAGTATTCAAAATTTAGAGTAGGTTCTTTTTGCTTGATCTCTTTCTAGTTTTTATTAGTAGTTAGATGTTAAAACTCATAATGTAATCTAGTTTACTTCATTAGCTATTTTACTAGTCTTTAAATTCTCAATTAGACTAATCAGTGCCATTTACTGTCTTTGTCATTTTATTTTTAGTATACTGACTCATGGTGTTAATGAATATTTCTGAAAAACCCTTCAAGTTGATAATTCATCCGAAACTAAGTGGTTGAACATTTCATTTATGCAATGAGTTTTTGCTACATCTCTGTTTTTGTTTTCTCTTAGAATAATGAAGTACATAATTCCTCACATATCATCCCAAGGAGACTTTCTCCCAAAATTGAGAGGCAGAGTAACTAAGTATTTCATTTAGTTAGTTAGACATCAATTGCAAATTTCACTTTCAGTTTTAATTCATGATTTGGAAATAATAATGAAAACGGAATAGAAACTTTGTTTTCATTTCTTGCTTAAGCTTTGCTTCCAATTTTTTCTTAAGATCTATTTTCATTTTTAGATTTTGAGCAGTCTTTACGAAAGTTAGATTTAAGTTTTTGATAATTACATTGTAAATCATTAGGAACTAAAGACCAGGAACCCCAAAAACAACATAAAACAAAAAAAACAACAAAGTAAGAGGGGTTATATAACACAATCAATGCACTACACTTCATCAATTTACAATACCCGGATTGATAATTTATGTAGAGCAATTTAGGACACTAATTTTCCAAACAAGTAGCTACAAAAGACAACTGCTAGTTAAATTCCAAAGGAGGATGGCCTGGATATGAAGGAATAGCTTGGGCAATAGGTACTTTCAATCCACGATAAGGATGATTCTGATAGTAAGGAACCTGGGTATTATAACAGGGAGAATTCTAATAACTAGTATACATGTGACCTTGTTGTCCAACCCGAGGATGACAATAAAGCTAATGGAATGGTTGGGTTTGGATTTGCTAGCCTTGGAAAGGTGCTTGAGGAATACCTTGATACAGTCCATATTGTTGATCGATGGGGGTTTTCATTCCCCCATGGTAAGGTGGGTTCGACTGGGACTATGACATACTATGAATAATCTGACCCATCGAAACTTGAAGAGGACCATGTCCAAGTGGTTGAAATGTAAGGTAGCTTGTCCAAGCTAGGTAAGTGGAGCTAGGGAAGTGCCAGATACAGAAGGAAAAGGTTGTGATGGAACAATAACCTATAAATGTTGTGTGACATGTATTTGAGCTTGTTGGGGTGTTGATGGATGGATATGAATTTGAGGCGAAGATGGTGCAGGTTGAGGGTTCAAAAGTCTGTCCCAAAAGTGAACCAACTTGAACTAGAAAAGTAGGTTTCCAAACACAGATATCCATTCAACAATAAGGAGGTCTATAATAATGTTGATTACCAATTTTATTTATACCAACAATAGGTTTCCCATTTCCAAAGGAGGAGGGGATGATGGAGGCAGTTGCAATCCACATGGAGGGTACTAAACATAAGAAGAGTTAGCTTGTTGAAGGTAGCCTTTATCACTAACATAGGGGCCAACTTGATGCTTGATCATAGGTGTAGATGGACGAAGAAAAGAAGACTATCTTATAAGAGAAGTACCAAATTTTATTCCCAAATTAAAAACAATGTAAACTTTGAAACGGGAACTATAAACTCAAAATGGGAACTCTGGCCCAAAAGCCCCAAAAAAACATCAAAAAAAGTGATAAAAACGAAAAGTGTGTATACTGGAACGATGTTGTTTTTTTTTAGGTGCCAATTTTGAACGTGTTTTAAAAATGGTGGTGACTACAAAATTTACTACAAAATTTTCGTGTAAAATATAGCTTCAAAACGAAAGTGATGCTACTGGAATAAAGTTTTTTTTTTTTTAGGGTCAATTTTCAAACTTTTTAAAAAATGCTAATAAAACCAATTTTTTATGTCTCAAACAAAGTTAATTTTTAAGGAAAAAACACATTAATGTTTCTGGTAGATATCATTTTTCTTTCCTAAGTATAAATTTAACATGTTTTCAACCACACCATGCTAGATACAAAAGAAATTGCAATTTTCTCAACTATAAAATTAAAAAACCATGACATTATGAACAAAGTATATCACTCAATGAAATCAAAAGTCTTTATTTGTATACTGAATAAAACAGACATTGTATCTCTAATTTTATATTGCATTGTAGATATTTAAACAATAAAATTTATCATACTTAAGACATAATCCAACAACATAAAAATGCTTCATAACTTCTCATTTAACAACATATGGAAAACATTAATTTTATTTGAATATATGATGCATACATCAGTTATATAATCTATCTTAAACAATTATTCAAAATCACTCATATTTTCTTGCACACCATCACAATTCACATCTTCAGATGAGTGACTGGATGCTGACGAAGATGTTCCATGTTCTTATCTTTCATCAACTAGTGCCCCATCTAAGTCCACATGCATGCCCAACATTCCAGGTTTCAAAAGTCTTCTAGATCTATGACTGGTTTCAGCAGACTCCCATGTCGACACTATTCCTTCTGGTAACAACCTTTTCAGAATCTCTATCGTCTTGAAGTGAAGAGTTCCTCTCTTTGTTAAATTGAAGTCATAAACAAGTATGTCAACATCCTCCAACTGTAATATGTCTGTGCGGCGGCGATTTATATTTGTACCCTTTTTTTTTCTTTTTCCACCATTTTTTTTTGTCAACTACCATCTCTGGCTTATACTAAGTGCTCACCTATGAAAATGTTCGATTCTTTTCATCAACAAATCTAGCATTGAGCCACAACAAATCTCTGAAATTTTGCAAGGAGCAACCACGAGCGTTTGATTTACAACACATATTATTTTATTTCAGCACAACTTCAACATTCAGCTTCAATGCTACTTCAGACTCTACACTACAAGTTCAAATGTCACCACAACAAGCTCCATGCTCCAACAATGATACGGGAGATGACAAAAGGCTCCACAATATAGTCACACTCCAATAATGATACACTCCATCAATGAATCTATCCACTCAATGGTACATTGCAAGTTACAATCGTTGTAGGATCACATCGATACACATTTCTTTATCCGATGTATCTTGTCATATCTTGCATAAAAAGATTACCCATTGATTTTCACTTTATCTCTCATAATCGACATAGCATAACCAACCTTTAGCCATAGCATGATGGGTGCAACTTCCAAATGACGGTTCAACTCTAACTTAACCTTGGCCCAACTAGTTGAATTAGATTGACATATTAATTAATAATAAATTCTATATTGTTAAATCCATGACTCTCTCTTTCTCTCCTCACACACACAACCAACACAGTTATATATATTGAATTGAATGAATTACAACCATTAATA